>CM043021.1:4681486-4885258 GCA_023690525.1 Holotrichia oblita
CGCGTAAACATCTACTTAAGCGTCTAAATACCATTCTACTAAAATGTCTTCTATTGGGATAATTTGCTGCGTACACACGCTCAGTCACACAGGCAGAGCAGAGTTTAAAATTATCTTGGTGGAATCGGCCGTTAGTATTAATTTATTTAAATGTATTTTTGTTAAATATTTTCGCATCCTTACACTTATGTACATCTTAAATATGAAATTTACCAACATAAAATGACAGATGAGACACATCCGCATCATACCTATAACACTCACCTTACTAGAAAGACTGCAGAATCTATAAAGAACAACAAGGAAACAGGTAGGATCAGGACGCCGTCTACAATTTATTATGTTCGTCGTCGTTCAAGGGAGAAAAACTTTCCCGGCGATGTGGAAAAGTAGATTTTAAGGTATAGGAAGTTCAGTCTGAAGAGAACGTAAGCTGTAATTTCGATTTTGCAACGCTAGAGGACATCAGATATGGTGTTCCAACATAGTGGAAACGCTTTTAAAACGAGCTATATCATCAAAAGTGTCACTCATTCAGACTTTGTTCAGGATTAAATCGAACGTTTCAGCGGGAAAGAAGTTGAAGGAAGAGGGGAGAGGGGAGGGTTACATTAAAAGAAAGGAAAAGTTTCTAATAGGTCCTCTTCCCCTCCATATTTACATAAAGACTTTGCCCTTTTTTTTCTTCTTACTTCCGTTCATCGTGCCGGTTTTTTTCCGCGGATGTAGAAGTAAAGGAATTCGGAAAAATCTTTTGTTGACACTTCCCACTCCCGTCTTCCGTGTTCCCGAATAGAGGTACGTTCGGGACTCTTTTTTTTCCCTCAATATAATTTGGAAGGTATTGATTTTGCGATGGGTACTAGAACTTGAACGGTATGAGGCGTAATAAGTTCGTCTCCCTTACTCTTAAGGGAGAAACTGGATATTTCTGGGTATTTTCCTTCATTATTTGTTCTTGATTATGCCGGAGGTACAAAGTGAATTTTAAAATCGAAAGAGGAACATAAATTAAGGAAATCGACAGATAAATATCTTTTTAGATTTAAATTAAATTTTCCGGTAAATTTTGGTGCGGGGGAAGGATGGGAAATATAATTTGAAAAATACATATTCGTATATCTGTTTGCTGATGAAGGTATGAAGTGAAATCGAGAAGATTTTAGTAAAGGAAGATTGTGAAAAGAATTGTTTTTCTTCATATAATCCAGATCGTATGTCTAAAAAACGACCTTCAATCCTTACTTCATCTAGGAACAGCACCCAAATTGTCATTACAGTATTTTCTTTTGAGATTCGATCATTGCAGCTGTCAAAATGCATCTAATTTTTATAATTTAGAGTGTGGCAGCTATGAAATAATTTCTCACAACTGTCAAATTTGTAAAAACTGAAATATTTTTACGATTTTAACATTTGCAGGCGTTATCAGTTTAGGGTTGCATAAGTGTAACTGTCAAAACACTTTTGATAGTTGTCCCCGAATTGTCATTACTCTATTTTCCTATGAGATTCAATCATTACAGCTGTCAAAATACATCTAATTTTTACAATTTGGAGTGCGACAACTATGCAATAATTTCTGACAGCTGTCAAATTGCGCGGTTTTCGTAGATGTAATTGTGAAAATGTTTCTGACAGTATTTAAATTATAGTTAAGCATGTTTTTTTGTTAGATTTCACTACTGTATCTGCCTAAACACATTTAATAATATCTGTGGAATTATGGCAACATCTGTTGTTAAATTTTGACATTTATGCAATTATGAAAATATTTCTGACAGCTGTCAAATAATAAAAAACAGTTTTTGTTTTGACAACACTTACAATCAAAATAGATCTAACTGTCAAAATATTTTAAAAACATTTTTCTTACTTGAATCCTTGTTAATATGAAAATACAGTTTCTAAACTGTAAACATAATCACATAACGAACTCGAGCATACTCGGGCATTTTAAATATGAAACTCGTCCGCATTTAACATCTAAACGTCAAACTCTACTGGATTAGCCGTTGATATTTAAATGTTAAACTTGACCATATTTGACAGTCTAAATGTCAAATTCGATGACAGTTGATGTTTAAAATGGCGAACTCGACCATATTGGACATTTTGAGTATCAAACACACCCACATTTGACATTTAAATGCCAAACTCAGCTGCATTGGGACATTTTGAACGTCACATTTTTTTGTACCTACTTGTGGTGGGTGCAGCTGTAATGGCTTTAAAACTGTATTGCTTCTAGGTAGCTTTTGCTGGCTATTTTGTGTGTCTAAATGTCAAATCAAATCGATGCTAGCGAGATGCGCCACAACACCGTCACAAAACGTTACATCTACTTACAATGAGGAATTTTGCCTTACACCCAAGCCAACTCGACAAACTTTAATTTTTGCTCCACAAGTACTTCTTGTGGTCTTTTTTCGGCTGCATGGGGTGTGGTCATGTTCGGCTCCATTTCTGCGGTTTTGGCTCCCCTAACTCTCTAGAGGTTTCAATGGTAGTTGGAAAGCATATTGTTGCAAGGAAGGGACGTCCAGGTCTTGTAGAAGATCACGATTTTGATGATACTTTCGGTTTTGTTGTGCTTTAAGTCTTTCAATGTATGTTTTGGCAATACGTGAGTAAAAGAGGGCCCCATAGGTGAGTATTATTCTTAGTGATGATGGATTTTTGGAACACCATAATTAATTTTTTCAAGCTGGAAAAGTGCTCAATTTAAGCACCATAATTAACTCCCTGTGTATTTATTTAGGGAAATCGTAATTCTACCCCCTCCCCCCTCATTCTGTATAAAATTTCCTTCGACAATTTGATTTAATTTATCCTACTGCCTTATCTATTGTAACGACTTGGAATTAGCTTGGATTCAGCAATGATTTTTCTTTATAATGGAGACATATCAGGCAACTACTATTTAAGTTAAATATAAACGTTTGTTCGATATCAAGACTATTATTGTTGTTTGTGTTATATGTGAAGATTTAGAAATATAAAGGTACATTGCGTGTAAGCTCTAATAGAGGTACTAAACGGGTGATCTCACTCATAATTTTTTTTAGTCATAGTTGATTATCTCACACCCTAATCCCCAAATCGTTCCTTCCACCCCATTCCCCAGCCCTCTCGATCTGCGCCCCACAAACATATATCAAGATCGCCAAACTTTATATATAAATTACATTAAAATTCCGTGGAGCACTATCGAATACCCTCGACCAGGTCAAAAGCGTATTTATCAAAGTCCTCCTCGTTCCAGTTTCTATAGCTCGGAGACGATGTGGAAAGCTAGAATAGCATCTGGCATGTGTAAACCGCCGACTATCCTATCCCATCTCCATGGAGCTTCAATCATGGTGTTGTGTGTGTGTGTGTGTCTATGTGCCCTTTCAAGAGGGTGGCAGCGTTGAGAAGCGAGAAAACCGTACGGGGTACTTCCAAAACAGTTCCACTGACTGCCACACTGTATCGATTTTACATTTATTTTCGGCACACAGAAATGTATCTCACCAATGCTGGTATATAGTAGCTTTGTGTGTGTGTCTGTGCTCTATCTGTGGAGTGTCATTGATTATACATAAAACTGTATTTAACCCCGTTTTGTGAGTCGATTGCTACCCTCTGGTTTCGTCGATGCGTTTAAAGTTAAACGTTACGGTAGAATACGTAAGTGTAGAGCGCTCCAAAAAGGATGGATAGGGGGGAATGTACTGTATTGTACGAAGGTTGTCGCGTTAATAATAGATTCTTATTGTCTGATTAGAGGTTTTGATTACATTATATCTGTCTGTTTCCACTTCCTTAATCATAACTCACGTATTAGGTCTACGCTGCAGGCTTAATACCGTTTAATCCTCCCCTGTATTGCGTTGATGACGATTCTGAATAAATTTCTCGATTTTTTTTTCCTCAATAATTATTGCACTTAAAAGCATTCTTCGCCTCATGACAATAACAAGAACTTAAGAGCTATATTATCCCTGTCAAAATGGGTCGATAGCCGTAGTGGTTAGACGGCTGACTATCGATTTGGTGGGACGATAGGAGCCGGGTTTCAATTCTCTGGAGGGACAGTAACATTTTTTTACCATTCGGTGTTGGGAACAAAGTAGGCATTATAAAAGGCGATATTATGCTGTCACAAAGTCATTTGAGCACAATTTACACACACAAGACTACACCGCAAGAATTGCATGATAGCCAGACAAGTAATACAGCTTACGGAGTCATTGCAACTAAGCACCCACCACACATTAAAAAAAAATCAGTTAAACATATACGAGTACTGTGGTGACAGCTGTCAAAAACATTGTGAGGATAATAACTATCAAACAGTTACATTACAATGACTGTTTCACTGTCTAAAGCCCGTATGAGACGATCATTTTTTTATAACATTTTTGGATTAGTATTTCGTATTGCAAAAAAATGAACATATCATACAGAAAAATGTAAAATAATTTGTCATTTGTGTCATTTTTCTGCGCAGTAGTCTAATGCGATTCTAACCAGAATGTAGGCAGCTGTTTCATGAATCTTATTGGCTTTGAAATTGGTGCTGTTATCATATTATTTTTCAGTAGACAGCTGACAAGTAAGTGTGGTTTCGCTATCTGTTGTGGCATCTTTTCCATGTCCAGAGAAAAAGGCCAAAGATATGATAGATGTATTCTGCGAGTTTGTTCGAAGTAGATTAAGAATGTTGGCAAATACAGACTTAGAAAATGATACAATGGAAGAAATTACGATAACTTTATTTGCTGCATATAGAAATAGAAAATCAAAGCAATAGTATATTCTTTAAGACAGAGTATTATTGCTACAGATCCCAAAATTCGAAAGCCACTTTTTCCCAAGCTTCAGTTGTAGAAGGAGTCGAGCTAGCTATTGCGAGTGTTCAATAGGCTCAAACTTAACGTTAAGAATGTTCAATACGGTCGAGTTTGACGTTTAAATATCAAAGGTGGCAAAATTAGATGATTAGAGTGTTCAATACGGCCGAATTTCACATTTAGATGTCAAATATGACCAAAGCTAGACGTTCAGAATGTCCAATATGTTCAAGTTTGACGTTTAAATGGTAAATGTGGTCGAGCTAGATGTTCAGAGTGTTCAATATGCTCGAGCTTGACGTTCAGAATGTTCAATACAGTCGAGTTTGACGTTTAAATATCAATTGATGCGCAAGTAGACATTCAAAATATCCAAGGCGGTTGATATTGACATTTAAATGTCAAATGTGGTAAAATTAGATGATTAGAGCGTTCAATACGGCTGAATTTCACATTTAGATGTCAAATATGACCAAAGTAGACGTTAAGAATGTCTAATATGGTCAAATTTGGCGTTTAAATGGTAAATGTGGTCGAGCTAGATGTTCAGAGTGTTCAATATGCTCGAGCTTGATGTTTAGAATGTTCAATACAGTCGAGTTTGACGTTTAGATATCAAATGTGGCGCAAGTAGACATTGGAAATGTCCAAGACGGTTAATATTGACATTTAAAATGTCAAATGTGGTAAAATTAGATGTTTAGAGTGTTCAAAACGGCTGAATTTCACATTTAGATTTCAAATGTGACTAAAGTAGACGTTAATAATGTCTAATTTGGTCAAGTTTGGCGTTTAAATGATAAATGTGGTCGAGATTTCAAATGCTGACCAAATGCCGAATGTGGTCGACGTTAATAATATGCTCAAACTTAACGTTAAGAATGTCTAATATGGTCAAGTTTGACGTTTAAATGGTAAATGTGGTCGAGATAGACATTCAGAATGTTCCATACGGTAATGTTTGACATTTAAATGCCAAACGTGGTCGAGCTAGATGTTCAGTGTGTTCAATATGCTCAAGCTGGACGTTTAAATGTCAAACGTGGCCGAGGAAGATGTTCAGGACGTTCCTACGGTCGAGTTTGACGTCTTTAGATGTTAAATGTGAGGCAGAGAGATATTCAAAACGGCCAATATGGTTAAGTTCACTATTTAGATGTCAAAGTTTGACATTTAAATGTCAAATGTGGTAAAATTAAATGTTTAGGGTGTTCAATGCGGCTGAATTTCACATTTAGATGTCAAATATGACCAAAGTAGACGTTAAGTATGTCTAATATGGTCAAGTTTGACAAATGTAAATGTGGTTTGAATATTCATTTAGAAATGTTGTCGAGCTTGATGTTCAATTTCAATATCCTCGAGCTTGACGTTCAAATGTTCAATACATTTGACGTTTAAAATCAATTGTTGAGCAAGTAGACAAAAGATCCAAGACGGTGGAGTTTGACATTTAAATGTCAAATGTGGCAAAATTAGATGTTTAGAGTGTCCAATATGGCCGAATTTGACATTTAGATGTCAAATGTGACCAAAGTAGACGTTAATAATGTCTAATATGGTCAAGTTTGGCGTTTAAATGCTAAATGTGGTCGAGATAGATGTTCAGAGTGTTCAATATGATCAAGCTTGACGTTCAGAATGTTCAATACAGTCGAGTTTGACGTTTAGATATCAATTGTTGAGCAAGTAGACATTCAAAATGTCCAAGACGGTGGAGTTTGACATTTAAATGTCAAATGTGGCAAAATTAGATGTTTAGAGTGTCCAATATGGCCGAATTTGACATTTAGATGTCAAATGTGACCAAAGTAGACGTTAATAATGTCTAATATGGTCAAGTTTGGCGTTTAAATGCTAAATGTGGTCGAGATAGATGTTCAGAGTGTTCAATATGATCAAGCTTGACGTTCAGAATGTTCAATACAGTCGAGTTTAACGTTTAGATATCAATTGTTGCGCAAGTAAACATTCAAAATGTCCAAGACGGTTGAGTTTGACATTTAAATATCAAATGTGGCAAAATTAGATGTTTAGAGTGTTCAATATAGTCGAATTTGAGATTTAGATGTTAAATGTGACCAAAGTAGACGTTAAGAATGTCTAATATGGTTAAGTTTGACGTTTAAATTGGTTTAAATATGGTCGAAATAGACGTTCAGAATGTTCTATACGGTCGTGTTTGATATTTAAATGCCAGATGTGGTCGAGCTAGACGTTCAGAGTGTTCAATATGCTCAAGCTTGACGTTTAAACGTCAAATGTGGCCGAGGAAGAGTTTGACGTCTTTAGATGTTAAATGTGAGCTAGAGAGATATTGAAAACGCCCAATATGGTTAAGTTTGACGTTTAAATGTCAAATGTGGTTGAGCTGGACAGTTTGGCTTGTTCTATAAACGAAAAATAATCGGAAAATTTTTCCTGTCGGTAAGGTAGAGAGAATGATTGATGATAATTACGATCAAACTGCATTGTTAATATTTAATCGCATTAATCTGGTAAATAATTCAGTACTTATTGTAGGTGACTCATATTACTATATAGTAAAATATGTTACACAGTGCAATAGAGCAGACGGTGTATATTAAATAGAATTTTCAAAAGTAAAACGCTTCGCATTTCCACGATGAGTAACCAAATTGCCTTTTAATTATTCGCTACTGCTTCGTCGTAATTACATATTTTTGCTATTCCCATCTCTTAATCTCGCCTATTCTCTCCTTGTCTCGCCCTTCGCCGGTTGCATATTTCGAAAAATAAACTTTCGACTAATACACTCCACGGAAAATTGTTTTAAGCAGATTTCACGCGAAAGGAATTACCTTTAAAACGGACCAAGTTCTCTCGCAGTTTACCTTGTTATATGTTCTTTTTCAGCTTACGGCTTAACTGAATTGCAGTCGGTACTGTACTACTAACTACCTACCACCGGTTTTATAATGAAAAAAAAAAACGAACGAACGAACGAACAACTGAGGTAAATAAGTAATTTAAAGATATGTTACTCGTAGGTATATTTATGCAGAATAAGTATTTTCTAAATCTTTTACGTCGAACAAGCAGTATCGTAAAGCCATTTATGCTACCCTCATAAAACTTACTTTATCCACTAATAACTCATGACTTTCTTCTTTCTTTTAAGTTATAAGCTCGTAAGGATATTTTTCTCCTTTAAATCATCTAAGTTTGTAAAATATAAGAAGCTTGTTCGAAAAAAGAACGTGCTTGAAATTCTTTTATATATAACGGGGAGATGTAATACTTCGAAAGAATATTTAAAAAGGATATTACTCGTAAGCAATATCTCGTTTTAAAATATCATTTCATTCATATCACGATCTTCCCTCGTAAAAAACTGTATCATTCTTTCGAATGAAGTTTTAATACCTACCCATCCACTTCTATTCATTAAACATTAAACTAAAACGCAAAATGAAGGCGTAAACACCTCGAGGCGCATATAAAACAACAAGCTGCACGGACCGTAATATAAAGCACGAGTTTACCGTACACAGACTTTCATAAATAAGCCGAAAAGTGGAAAACTTGGCAACTTTTATGTAGGAGCTTCTACAACTTCGTACTACCGCACCGAGTCGTATACATACGTTTAATAACAAATATCTAGATGAACAACAAGTACACGGTTAGAATAATGCATGCGGAAACAAATAAATTCGTTACGTTAACGTTTACCGTTTTTAACTTGCTCTCTTTTGACATTTATTTAATTTTGGCTTCCATGTAGGTACTTTTGGCTTTAATTCAGTAGAACATTTAAATGTCAAACGCGGCCCAATCAGAGATGTAAGTTCATTATTTCAATGTAATAACTTGCTCCATCTAAACGTCTACAATACTGTCAAGTTTGACGTTTAAATGTCAAACACTTCGCACTAGCTGGCCATATAAATGTCAGAGAATAGAACCGAATTAGGTTGTCAAGAACGTCAATTCTTGTCGAATTTGCAATTTCAATGTCAAATGTAGTCGTACAATACGTTTAATCCGGCAAAGTTTGACATTTAGATATTAAATGTGGGCCAGTTTCATATTTAAAATGTCCCATACGATGCAGGTGTGGTTGAGTTTGACGTTTTAATGTCAAGTATGACCGAGCTAGATGTTTAAAACATTTAATCCGGTAGAGTTTCGACATTTAAATGTTAAAATTGGTCGATGTAAACGTCAAAAATGTCCAAGACGAGCGAGTTTAATAGTTAGATGTCAGATATGGACGAGCTTGATCAAATACGGCTCAGTTTTGCTCCCATAAATGTGAAATGAGAAGGAAGACGTTCGAAATGTCCAATACGGTCGTGTTTGACATTTAGATGCCGAATTTTACCAACCTCGACGTCCACAATATTCAGTACGATTGATTTTGACGTCTATATGTTAAATGTGGACGATGCAGATGCTTAAAACATCCAATTATAGTCGAGTTTGACATTTAGATGTTAAATGAGGCCAACATAGACGTTTAAAAATGTCTAATACGGTCTAGTTTGACATATAAATGCCAAGTGTGATCAAAATAGACATTCAGAGTGTTCAATACGGTCGAGCTTGACATTTAGATGTCAAATGTGTCTAACATAGACGTTCAAAATGTCTAAAACAGCCTAGTTTGACATTTAAATGTCAAGTGTGATCAAAATAGACTTTCAGAATGTTCAATACGGTCGTGTTTGACATTTAGATGTCAAATTTGACCAACCTCGACGTCCACAATATTCAATACGATTGATTTTGACGTGTATATGTTAAATGTGGTCGATGCAGACGCTTAAAACATCCAATTACAGTCGAGTTTGACATTTAGATGTCAAATGAGGTCAACATAGACGTCTAAAAATGTCTAATACGGTCTAGTTTGACATATAAATGCCAAGTGTGATCAAAATAGACATTCAGAGTGTTCAATACGGTCAATTTTGACTTTTAGATGTCAAATGTGTTTAACATAGATATAGGCGTTCAAAATGTCTAAAACAGCCTAGTTTGACATTTAAATGTCATGTGTGATCAAAATAGACCTTCAGAATGTTCAATACGGTCGTGTTTGATATTTAGATGTCAAATTTGACCAACCTCGACGTCCACAATATTCAATACGATTGATTTTGACGTGTATATGTTAAATGCGGACGATGCAGATGCTTAAAACATCCAATTACAGTCGAGTTTGACATTTAGATGTCAAATGAGGCCAACATAGACGTCTAAAAATGTCTAATACGGCCTAGTTTGACATATAAATGCCAAGTGTGATCAAAATAGACATTCAGAGTGTCCAATACGGTCGACTTTGACATTTAGATGTCAAATGTGTCTAACATAAGCTTTGTTTCTGCAGCCGTTTCCAACGGTTGGAAGTATCAGGAGCATTACAATAAAAGCGTTCGGTTTTATTGTATTGCGCGTGCTCCTGATACTTCCAACCACTTCCAACCGTTGGAAACGGCTGTAGAAACAAAGCTATAGACGTTCAAAATGTCTAAAACAGCCTAGTTTGACATTTAAATGCCAAGTGTGATCAAAATAGACATTCAGAATGTTCAATACGGTCGAGTTTGACATTTAGATGTCAAATGTGTCTAACATAGACGTTCAAAATGTCTAAAACAGCCTAGTTTGACATTTAAATGTCAAATATGATCAAAATAGACTTTCAGAATGTTCAATGCGATCGAGTTTGACATTTAGATGTCAAATATGGGCGAATTTGATATTCAAAATGTCCCATACGGTCGAGTTTGACGTTTAGATGTCAAATGTGACCAAGCTAGACGTTCACAATATTCAATACGGTCAAGTTTGACATTTAAATGTCAAATCTGGCCGATGTAAACGATAAAATTGTTGAATATGGTGCAGTTTGACACTTAGATGTCAAATGTGTCTAACATAGACGTTCAAAATGTCTAAAACGGCCTAGTTTGACATTTACATGTCAAGTGTGATCAAAGTAGAGATTCAGACTGTTCAATACAGTCGAGTTTGACATTTAGATGCTAAATCTAGGCGAGTTTGATATTGAAAATGTCCAATATGGGTGAGAGCGCTATTTAAATGTCGATAGAAAGGTTAAATACGGTGGATATAGTCATTTAGATGTGAAATGTGGGTGAAATTGATATTCATAATGTGCAATATGGTCGAGTTTGACGTTTAGATGTCAAATCTAGACAATATAAACGATAAAAATGCCCAATATGGTCCAGTTTAATACTTAGATGTCAAATGTGGCTGATATAGACGTTTAAAAATGTCTAATACGGTCAAGTTTGGCATTTAAATATCAAATGTGATCAAAATTGACGTTCAGAGTGTTCAATACGGTCGGGCGAATTTGATATTGAAAATATCCAAGATGCCATTTAAATGTCAAATAAGGGCGCGGTAGGTAATAGAGAAAGGTTAAATACGGTCGATATTATCATTTAGAAATTTAGTTGGGGAATTTGATGTTCATACTCTCCAATATGGTTGAGTTTAACATTTGAATGTCAAATGAAGGGGGCGCAGACGATAAAAAGGTCCAATATGTTCCGTTTTGACATTTAGACGTCAAATGTAGCTGACGTTGACGTTCAAAATGTTCAATACGATCGAGTTTGACATCTGAATGTCAAATGTGACCGATGTACAAACATGATAAAAATGTTGAATACGGTTATTGAGTTTGAGGTTGAGGTTGAGATGCCAGATGTGAGCGAATTTCAGATTCTAAATGCACAAGATGGTTGATGAATTTGACGTTTGGATGTCGAACGTGAACCATTGAATTTGACATTTAAATGTCAAATGTGCACGATATAGACCACAAAATGTCTAACATGGTCGAGTTTGAAATTCTAAATCTTCGATATGACTAAGTTTGACAGTTAAATGTCGAAGGTGGTCAAACTAGACGTTCGGAATGTCCAATACGTCAATACGTCAATAAGTTACAATAATTGATATAGATGGCGTTTCGTTCGTTGTTACAGATTATTTATTACAAAGTTTGTACTAAATATTTGTTAAAGTAAAACGTAACATTCGTCATTTTAGAAGAATCAAATATTTGCCTTTTAAAAGTAATTAGAGAAGTCGTTAAAGGGGCAAAGTTCATCTTGTAATGCGAACGTTTCACTACTTAGTCCTTTAACTTTATCACTTTTAATTTAATTCCATTCCACGAACGCTCCGCGAGTAGTCTTATTTCTTTATTGCGAACTCGTTTGCAATTTTTGAATAAGTTCCCGTTATTTCTCCGACTGCGAATTTAATTCTTTCGAAGTTCTTCTTTTAACTGTCATAGACATGAGCTCCGCAAAGGCGACGGGAGTGCTCCTCTCTTCGCGAATTGCATTTGAATAAATGCTAATTGTGGTAAAAAGGGTCGTTAGAACTTTGATATATATGTATATTCCAATTTTGAGATAGCATCCATCGAAACAAGACGACAACAAATTTTTTAATAAAAACCTTGTTTCAACATACATGGATACGCATCAATTCCTTTTTGTATATTACCTCAGGACATATTGATACAATACTCGTATATGTTTACAATGTTCGCATCTCCATCTCGGCGTATGGGATAGGACAAGAAAAAATTGGAAAATGTTACGTACAAAGGCGTTTGTCGATGTAGGCCTGGGGGCGGTATAAATCAGTCTCTCCCTTATATATTTGTAGGAAAATTGCGTTCGTTTTAGAATTTTTCTAGGCCCCCTTATATACATACATAACCAACAATTTATTTTTTTTCCGATCCACCATTAATCTCATCATATACAAACTTTATTTCCCCTTTCCCGTACTCTATCTCATTTCCTTTCTAATATGACAGCAGCGGAGGCATAAAATTACAGAGAGACCTTCTTTAGCGAACGATGTACACAGATTCCGTTTATCGCAGTTTCATCTCGCCAGAAGAAGATAAAATAAAAGAAGGCACTTATTTACGTTTCCCCGTCGTTTATACCTTTTTTTTCCCTTCCACGGCTTTTCTTTAAGTGAAGCAATATCTGCGTAAACGTGCAAAGTTTTTATATTATCCCCTTTATTAGATAAAGACCGCTACCACTCTTAGGGAACTCATCCCTAGGGTATACCATTCCGATTTTGTCTGTGACGTTTAAATCGGATCTCGCGGACCACTTAAAATGGAATAATCGGAACGCTAAAGTCGAGGGGAATCAAGATTATGGAGGAAATGTAATTAATTATGCTTCGGGTGGGATACACGCTCATTGAGAAAATCGATATCTAATCAGGAATATTACTTTATTTAGGTAATGGCGAGGGATCAATAGAAATGTTGCTTGTTCTCTTTAAGCAAGACTACCACGCAGTTTGCAATTGTTTTTTCAAGAATTCACTTGTTGATTTAGAATCTGCATGGATTGTGTTTCACATTTTAATTCCTACGTACTCTCCTCGACGTAAAGAAGAGTTATTATTCTTGTTGTTCGCACCACACGCATATGCGAACAACAAGAATAATAATGCCACTTTTAATTAAAAACTTGCGATCTTCTTGGCAGTAACACACCAGTATCAGTGTTAGTTATGACACGTTAGATGTCTCTCGAGATATCTATGTTTAGATATTTTTTGCGTCTTTGCTTTAACTTACTGCTGATACTTCTAGTTGTTAATTTGTGATGCCAACCTCGTTTGCATTTCTCCTGTTCTGGGATATCGAAATGCACATACACACTATCGAATTTTGACCGAACATTTCGGCAAACAGAAAGTCTGTTCCCGCTTCGTGACAGACGACCCAAAAAGATTGGAGAATTCAGTTCATTGCAAAGACATGTTAAAAATGTCCCAAAGGAATCGGGCAAGCATGTCAGCCATTGTAACTTTTGATGATGAAACGTCGATTTTGACGTCTATATGTTAAATGTGGACGATGCAGATGCTTAAAAGGTCCAATTACAGTCGAGTTTGACATTTAGATGTCAAATATGTCTAACATAGACGTTCAAAATATCTAATACAGCCTACTTTGACATTTAAATATCAAGTGTGATCAAAATAGTATTCAAAACGGTCATTTAAATGTCAAATGTGGGCCAACTTCATAATCAAAATGTCAAATACGGTCGAGTTTGACGTTTAGAGGTGTCAAATGTGACCAAGCTAAACGTTCACAATATTCGATACGATCGATTTTGACATTTAAGTGTCAAATCTGGATGATGTAGATAATAAAAATGCCCAATATGGCCCAGTTTGACATTTAAACGTCAAATGTGGCTGATATAGACGTTTAAAAATGTCCAATACGGTTTAGTTTGGGATTTAAATGTCAAATGTTATCAAAGTTAACGTTCAGAGTGTTCAATACGGTCATTTAGATGTCAAATATGGGCGAATTTGATATTAAAAATGTCAAATACGGTCGAGTTTGACGTTTAGAGGTGTCAAATGTGACCAAGCTAAACGTTCACGATATTCGATACGATCGATTTTGACATTTAAGTGTCAAATCTGGACGATGTAGATTAATAAAAATGCCCAATATGGCCCAGTTTGACATTTAAACGTCAAATGTGGCAGATATAGACGTTTAAAAATGTCCAATACGGTTTAGTTTGGGATTTAAATGTCAAATGTGATCAAAGTTAACGTTCAGAGTGTTCAATACGGTCATTTAGATGTCAAATATGGGCGAATTTGATATTCAAAATGTCAAATACGGTCGAGTTTGACGTTTAGAGGTGTCAAATGTGACCAAGCTAAACGTTCACGATATTCGATACGATCGATTTTGACATTTAAGTGTCAAATCTGGACAATGTAGATAATAAAAATGCCCAATATGGTCCATTTTGACAATTAAACGTCAAATGTGGCTGATATAGACGTTTAAAAATGTCCAATACGGTTTAGTTTGGGATTCAAATGTCAAATGTGATCAAAGTTACCGTTCAGAGTGTTCAATACGGTCGAGTTTGACATTTAAATGTCAAATCTGGATAATGTACACAATAAAAATGCCCCACATACGTCAAATGTGGCCGATGCAGGTGTTCAAAATGACAAATACGGTTGAGTTTTGACATTTAAACGTCAAATCTGGTCGATTTAGACGTCTAGAACGTCAAATTCAGCTGAAAAATGTACAATATCAATCAATGTCCGAGTTTGATGTTTCAATGTTAAGTATGCTCGAGCTAGACGTTTAAAACGTGTAATCCGGTAGAGTTTCGACATTTAAATGTTAAAATTGACCGATATAAACGTTAAAAATGTCCAATACGATCGAGTTTAACAGATGTAGATGTCAGATATAGGCGAGCTTGATGAAATACGGCTCAGTTTTGCTCCTATAAATGTGAAATGAGAAGAAAGACGTTCGATATGTCCAATACGGTCGAGTTTGACGTTTAGATGTCAAATTTGACCAACCTCGACGTCCACAATATTCAATACGATTGATTTTGACGTCTATATGTTAAATGTGGACGATGCAGATGCTTAAAACGTCCAATTACAGACGTTCAGAGTGTTCAATACGGTCATTTAGATGTCAAATATGGGCGAATTTGATATTCAAAATGTGCAATACGGTCGAGTTTGACATTTAAATCTCAAATCTGGACAATATAAACGTTTAAAAATGTCTAATACGGTCTAGTTTGACATTTAAATGTCAAATGTGATCAAAGTTAACGTTCAGAGTGTTCAATACGGTCGAGTTTGCCAAATCTCTGCGAAATTGATATTGGAAATGTCTAATATGCGTAAGAGTGCCATTTAAATGTCAAATAGGGGAGGGGGGGGGAGGGGGGATGTAGGCGATAGAAAGGATAAATACGGTGGATAGTCATTTGAACGTGAAATGTTGGTGGGAATTTGATGTTCATAATCTCCAATATGGTTGATTTTACCATTTCAATGTCGAATGAAGGGGGCGCAGACGATAAAAGGTCCAATATGTGATCGATTTTGACATTTAGATGTTAAACGCGGCCAACCTAGACGTTCAAAATGCTCAATACGATTGAGTTTGACATCTAAATGGCAAATGTGGCCAACCTAGACGTTCACAATATTCAATACGATCGATTTTGACATTTAATTGTCAAATTTGGACAATCTAAACAATAAAAATGCCCAATATGGCCTAGTTTGACATTTAAACTTCAAATTTGGGCGAATTTGGTATTGAAAATGTCCAATATGGGTGATAGTGCCATTTAAGTGTCAATTAGGGGAGGTGGGAGGGGGATCTATGATACGACACATAACGATTGATGTTAGAAACGCGTTTATCGTGAGCGAATTAAGTGACCGAGTATCATCATATCCCAGTCTGTCCCAGATCCGATAAAACTCTGGTTTGGCCAATTTTAAGGACCTGTGTGGACCTGCTCTGTGTCAGCGAGACTAAGATTTGAGCAAACAGAAACTCTACCCGCACTTCGTAACAGACGACCAAAAAAATTGGAGAGTTCAGCATTGCAAAGACATGTTAAAAAATGTCCCAAAGGAATCCGGCAAGCATGTGCCAGCTATTGTAATTGGTGATCAAACGTGATCCACCACCACGACACCACCACAACCAAACGTCAGAGTCACCATCACTGGAAGTCACCGGAAGAGCTAAATCAGAAGAGCAAAATCGACGAGTTCGTCCGAAATATTGAGAGCCAGACAGTTGTATGCACTATCGCACAAAACCATCACCACCGTATTCACCTGGTTTGGCTCCTTTTACTGTGCATAATGATGTCTTTTCGTTAGTGAGATCTATTTGCTACACTTGAAAATACTTCCGACAGATTTAGAAGAGGAAGGAAATAAAACCGAAAGCAAAAAATCTAGTTCACTTCATTTAATACAAGTACCATTAATTCTTATTAATTAAACGAATGCCTCATTAATTAATCCTCTTGGCAGGCACACTCCCTAATAATCACGTCGAATGCATACAATAATTAAAGCATCCCCAATAAACATCGGTAATTAATGATTATTTACAGAAATCAGCCACATATATACATATAAAGTTTCATTTTAGCATGTTGTTAACACTTCATCTACGCATACACACGCTTATCCATATAATTACGCCCTCGTTAGCGAAGTAGGTGGTTTCAAGAAGGTGTCAGTTAAAAAGTTAAGCGCGTATGTATGTATACGTCGCTCCGTTACAGCGCCAGAAAGTGTTAGCAGACGTAGGCATCAACTTTGCGGCGTTTGGCAAGATATCCAGTATCGGATGGAGCAGAAATTCCGGAAAGCATCCATCTGCGATAACGTTTCCGAGTTTTCAGAGATGCCTCGTTAAGAGCTTGCAGTAATTTATTACCTTCATTAGACCATTAGATCCTCCCTTGCTCTCCGTACAACATGATTAAACCAGTCAAATAAAGCGCGTACGTTATTACTTACCAGGGCTGCTGTTAATTACTATAATGTGCCTTAAATTAAATTTAACGGGGAGGATATTTTAGAAAATCCGATCGTCTTTTTTATTATTATTATTTATATAACTGTATATAACTGACTTTTTCCGAATTATTAAAATAAGTGCCCTTCTGAAACAACGAGCCAATATCTACTTCTTTCGTTGGAGCATTCCCCCAAGGCACCTCGCTCTGGAGACAAAAAAAGAAGACATTTATAAAATATCTTTGACCAAATACGAAGAAGAAATTACTTAACCTCAATAAGATATATCGTTAACAATATAAAAGTTTTTCAGCTGTTGACTATTGAGCTGTCAATCATATTGATGAATAGTGACCACCACAATTTTTATTCGATAATTTGCTATTCCATTGTCGTGAAGATCAACTACCTTCCATGTATTTATTGTATTCTCTGATATTACATTAGGTTGTGGAATTACTTCCTCTTCCTGCTGTACCATTTAGCCTGGACCAGAGGGAGTACTTTGCGAACATTGGTCATTACACTGACGACAGAATTGTCGTTCCATTGCACTACTAATACTTCCAAATTAGTATCAAACGTACACAACATATATTATGAACCTCGTTGTTTCTTATTCATAACATTTTTTGTTCCAATTGGACACTTTTCCAGATGAAGATGAAGAGAATGAGAAGAGGAAAAGTTGTCGAAAAAAAAAATTCTGTGTAGGTTTGCGATAATAAATCCAATACAACTCTCGTTCCCAATGAAAGGTGTTTTTTCAGTTTTTTCTTCTACCTACTTTTCCACCTTACAGAATAAATTTATATAGATGACTATCATTTTACAGGAATGTCTTCCAAAATACAGAACCATTTCTTCGTCTATTGACAGATTATGATCAAAAACTCCAAATTGGATAAACTTATCATCTTTATTCAATTCTATCTGAAACTATAGGAATGACGTAATTGTGGTCTGATACTAGTGGCATCATCTGGTTGGTTGCTGACACTGGTGTGTCAAGACCGGCTGGTATGACCTTTAGTATAGATGGTCGAAATCTTTTCGATGACTGAAACGATCTTCTTTCATCGCCAATTTCAGTTTGGTGGCATGGAGCCAAATCAGGTTAAGAATTCACGAACCATGATGCTTTTATGCGACGTTGCATCGTAGTGCAACAAAAACCAACTGCTTGACTGTCGGTGGTTGGACTCGTCGAATTCTCGAGCGTTCACCGTCTAACATTTTGAGACGAATTCACTCTGATCAATTCCCTTTGAATCGAAGAAAACTCTCAGCATTGTCTTGAGTTTGCTCTTCGGATTTGGCTCTTCTGGTGACTTCCATGCCGCACACTGCCGTTTCGTTTTTGACTCATATTGAAACCAACACCCTCCATCACTAATTACAATGGCTGGGACATGCTTGCCGGATTCCTTAAGGACATTTTTAACATGTCTTTGCAATGCTGAACTCTCCAACCGTTTTGGTCGTCTGTTACGAAGTGCGGGCGGAGTTTCTGTTTGCCCAAATCTTCCAGGTCAAAATTTGATAGACTGTGCCTTTCGGTATTCCAGTTTCCTCTTCGAGAAGAAAAATTTCTTTGGCTGTCTCGATGTTTTCTTCATTGCCAGTGATGTTTGGCGTCACTGCTCGATAATTGTCAAGGTTGTCACAACTGTGTATGTGTATGATGATACTCAGCTACTGATTTCAAACTTATCACTCTCTCACTTCCCTCAAAAAAAAATATGATAAGAGCCACGTCAGAAATGTTCGGCAAATTAACAAAGGAAACAAAAACGAGGTGAATGGACTTAATGACGACTTGGCGTCAGTTTTGAAGTTTAGAAAGGAGATGCCACGTGGAATGAAGCTTAAAGGATGACCAGAAATACAAAAGAACGAGCAAAGTTTGCACCCGTAGCAAGGAAACAGCTTTATGCAAATAGGAGGTGAAAGGAACAAAATTGGAGACCGAAAAGAAACGACAGTAAATAGAAAAACGTTTAACGTTTAGAGGTTTAGAGGCGCAATTGTGGAAAGATTTCAGTTTCTTGAAAACTAGTGGAAGGGCCGAAGTTTCTCAGGAAAAGTCAAGTTAATCGAGGCTTAATAAATAACTTTAATTTAGTTACCAACACACATTCAACACATCAAACTTCCTCATCCCACAGCATAAATTAACTTATCCAGAATTTATATCGTCGCGTGAGCGGATCAGTATGGACCAATTCAATTCTTGTTCCGACCCGAGACCGTCGAGCCATCGTGAATTCCCCGGAATTAAATTTACGTTAGCCTATAATGGTCGGTACTAATAACAGAGATGTTCATAAAGTTTTTCCTCACTAAAAGAATTTTAATAATGCAAAAGCGGCGGTGTACGGGGCGAGGTGCAAGCCGGCCTCAGCATAAGCGCGCGGATCAGCGAAGGTTGAAGTTTCCCCGGACGATGTTCCGGGGATTTCGGCCGCCGTCGATCTCTCCTATACACTAAGATAATAATAGAGGACCTTTCGCGAGAGGGTTCCTTTTTTTCCCGACTTCTTTCTCGCGCACTTCTCGCTAAAGTTTCAGGTCGTTTTCTGATCTACCTCTTCTGCTTTCTAAGATATTACGTTCACGTAAGAGGTTGGTTAATATTATCGGAAAAGTTCGATGGTGTAATTTATCAAACAAGTATAAAAAAAAGGAAATATTTCGTGTTGCCGAAAAGTTGAACGATATAAAATGAAACTTAAATTTTGTTTAAATGAAATATGTAGAATTAAACTTTCTTGTAATAAAATACATTTTTACGATTCTCAGACTTATTCAATTAATAAATTTACAACCAATCTTTTATAGCGCAACTTTTAAAAAAATTCTACCATAAAAACACAATTTGGAACAGAAAATTTCCTTGAATTGTATTAAGATAATCGTAATAATACTCCTCTAAATAAATGTACATTTATGCTGAAGGCGTATTGTTGAGAAATCGGAATTCAATTCAGATTTTATTACAACTCCGTGTAGTCTACAGATAGGGGAAATACTCGTCATAGTACAGGAAGCATTTAACTCTTTTTATTACCTATTACCTCGTTCAATGTGTAATAAATGCAGGTACCATCGCGTCGAGACGGTTTGACTATATTAGATAAACAAATGTGTACTGATTTCCCGGTTGCACTGATTCTAAACTGGCGACTCACGATTACTTATACAGAATTTTTGTTTTATAAATGCTTCTTATTTAAGAGAAAATTGAATGCATTGAAAAACCATTTAATGGTTGAGGGTAATCCATGGAAGTCGGTCTATAATTTGGTTAGTGAGCAAGTTAGACCTGACAACATTTTTAAGTCTGTGCTTGTCCAGAACATGGAGACACTGTCCTGGAATTAAATGGTAAGTGCGATCTTGGATCGTCTCCTGCCGTCCATGGACGACAGTGTTAGCAGTAAATTCGATGAAACTGAGAAAGGCGTCTGGTCTGATTGAATCCGAAGTTGTAAGAAAACTTTGGCTCTCGAAGCCTGAGCTATTATTGGCAATCTTTAATAGGTATTTGGTGGAAGGCACTTTTCTGGATATCCGGAAACCGGGGGAGATCAGGTTACTTACGAAAGACTGCTAATGAAGAGGATCCTCATGCACTATGAGGCAAATCATTAATGTGCCTTGCTGGGAGTTTGTCCTCTCGTTTAGATTAACAAGGTGAACCTACTTGCAGAGGAG
This sequence comes from Holotrichia oblita, assembly GCA_023690525.1. Taxonomy (NCBI): domain Eukaryota; kingdom Metazoa; phylum Arthropoda; class Insecta; order Coleoptera; family Scarabaeidae; genus Holotrichia; species Holotrichia oblita. The sequence goes on from CM043021.1 coordinate 4,702,447, forward strand.
GAAGCAGATCCATCAAACGGTTATCGAGCTAAGTAATATTTATATGATGAAAAAGTTGTCCAAAAAATTTATGAAAGTCTGAACGGTCACAGCGCTCAAACGCGTTAATGTGCCTTCCTGGGGGTTTGTCCTCTCGTTTAGATTAACAAGATGAACCAACTTGCCCAGAGCGAAGCAAATTCATCAAACGGTTCTCGAGAAAATTTATCTCTATAACGCGTTAATGTGCCTTGCTGGGAGTTTGTCCTCTCGTTTAGATTAACAAGGTCAACCTACTTGCAGAGGAGGAAGCAGATCCATCAAACGGTTATCGAGCTAGGTAATATTTATATGATGAAAAAGTTGTCCAAAAAATTTATGAAAGTCTGAACGGTCACAGCGCTCAAACGCGTTAATGTGCCTTCCTGGTAGTTTGTCCTCTCGTTTAGATTAACAAGATGAACCAACTTGCCCAGAGCGAAGCAAATTCATCAAACGGTTCTCGAGAAAATTTATCTCTATAACGCGTTAATGTGCCTTGCTGGGAGTTTGTCCTCTCGTTTAGATTAACAAGGTTAACCTACTTGCAGAGGAGGAAGCAGATCCATCAAACGGTTATCGGGCTAGGTAATATTTATATGATGAAAAAGTTGTCCAAAAAATTTATGAAAGTCTGAACGGTCACAGCGCTCAAACGCGTTAATGTGCCTTCCTGGTAGTTTGTCCTCTCGTTTAGATTAACAAGATGAACCAACTTGCCCAGAGCGAAGCAAATTCATCAAACGGTTCTCGAGAAAATTTATCTCTATAACGCGTTAATGTGCCTTGCTGGGAGTTTGTCCTCTCGTTTAGATTAACAAGGTTAACCTACTTGCAGAGGAGGAAGCAGATCCATCAAACGGTTATCGGGCTAGGTAATATTTATATGATGAAAAAGTTGTCCAAAAAATTTATGAAAGTCTGAACGGTCACAGCGCTCAAAGGCGTTAATGTGCCTTCCTGGTAGTTTGTCCTCTCGTTTAGATTAACAAGATGAACCAACTTGCCCAGAGCGAAGCAAATTCATCAAACGGTTCTCGAGAAAATTTATCTCTATAACGCGTTAATGTGCCTTGCTGGGAGTTTGTCCTCTCGTTTAGATTAACAAGGTCAACCTACTTGCAGAGGAGGAAGCAGATCCATCAAACGGTTATCGAGCTAGGTAATATTTATATGATGAAAAAGTTGTCCAAAAAATTTATGAAAGTCTGAACGGTCACAGCGCTCAAACGCGTTAATGTGCCTTCCTGGTAGTTTGTCCTCTCGTTTAGATTAACAAGATGAACCAACTTGCCCAGAGCGAAGCAAATTCATCAAACGGTTCTCGAGAAAATTTATCTCTATAACGCGTTAATGTGCCTTGCTGGGAGTTTGTCCTCTCGTTTAGATTAACAAGGTTAACCTACTTGCAGAGGAGGAAGCAGATCCATCAAACGGTTATCGGGCTAGGTAATATTTATATGATGAAAAAGTTGTCCAAAAAATTTATGAAAGTCTGAACGGTCACAGCGCTCAAACGCGTTAATGTGCCTTCCTGGTAGTTTGTCCTCTCGTTTAGATTAACAAGATGAACCAACTTGCCCAGAGCGAAGCAAATTCATCAAACGGTTCTCGAGAAAATTTATCTCTATAACGCGTTAATGTGCCTTGCTGGGAGTTTGTCCTCTCGTTTAGATTAACAAGGTCAACCTACTTGCAGAGGAGGAAGCAGATCCATCAAACGGTTATCGAGCTAGGTAATATTTATATGATGAAAAAGTTGTCCAAAAAATTTATGAAAGTCTGAACGGTCACAGCGCTCAAACGCGTTAATGTGCCTTCCTGGTAGTTTGTCCTCTCGTTTAGATTAACAAGATGAACCAACTTGCCCAGAGCGAAGCAATTCATCAAACGGTTCTCGAGAAAATTTATCTCTATAACGCGTTAATGTGCCTTGCTGGGAGTTTGTCCTCTCGTTTAGATTAACAAGGTTAACCTACTTGCAGAGGAGGAAGCAGATCCATCAAACGGTTATCGAGCTAGGTAATATTTATATGATGAAAAAGTTGTCCTGAAAATTTATGAAAGTCTGAACGGTCACAGCGCTCAAACGCGTTAATGTGCCTTCCTGGTAGTTTGTCCTCTCGTTTAGATTAACAAGATGAACCATCTGGCCGAGAGCGAAATAATTCATCAAACGGTTCTCGAGAAAATTTATCTCTATAACCCGTTAATGTGCCTTGCTGGGAGTTTGTCCTCTCGTTTAGATTAACAAGGTGAACCTACTTGCCGAGGGGAAGCAGATCCATCAAACGGTAATCGAGCTAGGTAATATTTATATGATGAAAAAGTTGTCCTGAAAATTTATGAAAGTTTGAACGGTCACAGCGCTCAAACGCGTTAATGTGCCTTCCTGGGGGTTTGTCCTCTCGTTTGGATGAACAAGATGAACCATCTGGCCGAGAGCGAAATAGATTCATCAAACGGTTCTCGAGAAAATTTATCTCTATAACCCGTTAATGTGCCTTGCTGGGAGTTTGGCCTCTCGTTTAGATTAACAAGGTGAACCTACTTGCCGAGGGGGAAGCAGATCCATCAAACGGTAATCGAGCTAGGTAATATTTATATGATGAAAAAGTTGTCCTGAAAATTTATGAAAGTTTGAACGGTCACAGCGCTCAAACGCGTTAATGTGCTTTCCTGGGGGTTTGTCCTCTCGTTTCGATGAACAAGATGAACCATCTGGCCGAGAGCGAAGTAGATTCATCAAACGGTTCTCGAGAAAATTTATCTCTATAACCCGTTAATGTGCCTTGCTGGGAGTTTGGCCTCTCGTTTAGATTAACAAGGTGAACCTACTTGCCGAGGGTGAAGCAGATCCATCAAACGGTAATCGAGCTAGGTAATATTTATATGATGAAAAAGTTGTCCTGAAAATTTGTGAAAGTTTGAACGGTCACAGCGCTCAAACGCGTTAATGTGCCTTCCTGGGGTTTGTCCTCTCGTTTGGATGAACAAGATGAACCATCTGGCCGAGAGCGAAATAGATTCATCAAACGGTTCTCGAGAAAATTTATCTCTATAACCCGTTAATGTGCCTTGCTGGGAGTTTGGCCTCTCGTTTAGATTAACAAGGTGAACCTACTTGCCGAGGGGGAAGCAGATCCATCAAACGGTAATCGAGCTAGGTAATATTTATATGATGAAAAAGTTGTCCTGAAAATTTATGAAAGTTTGAACGGTCACAGCGCTCAAACGCGTTAATGTGCTTTCCTGGGGGTTTGTCCTCTCGTTTCGATGAACAAGATGAACCATCTGGCCGAGAGCGAAGTAGATTCATCAAACGGTTCTCGAGAAAATTTATCTCTATAACCCGTTAATGTGCCTTGCTGGGAGTTTGGCCTCTCGTTTAGATTAACAAGGTGAACCTACTTGCCGAGGGGAAGCAGATCCATCAAACGGTAATCGAGCTAGGTAATATTTATATGATGAAAAAGTTGTCCTGAAAATTTGTGAAAGTTTGAACGGTCACAGCGCTCAAACGCGTTAATGTGCCTTCCTGGGGTTTGTCCTCTCGTTTGGATGAACAAGATGAACCATCTGGCCGAGAGCGAAATAGATTCATCAAACGGTTCTCGAGAAAATTTATCTCTATAACCCGTTAATGTGCCTTGCTGGGAGTTTGGCCTCTCGTTTAGATTAACAAGGTGAACCTACTTGCCGAGGGGGAAGCAGATCCATCAAACGGTAATCGAGCTAGGTAATATTTATATGATGAAAAAGTTGTCCTGAAAATTTGTGAAAGTTTGAACGGTCACAGCGCTCAAACGCGTTAATGTGCCTTCCTGAGGGTTTGTCCTCTCGTTTCGATGAACAAGATGAACCATCTGGCCGAGAGCGAAATAGATTCATCAAACGGTTCTCGAGAAAATTTATCTCTATAACCCGTTAATGTGCCTTGCTGGGAGTTTGGCCTCTCGTTTAGATTAACAAGGTGAACCTACTTGCCGAGGGGGAAGCAGATCCATCAAACGGTAATCGAGCTAGGTAATATTTATATGATGAAAAAGTTGTCCTGAAAATTTGTGAAAGTTTGAACGGTCACAGCGCTCAAACGCGTTAATGTGCCTTCCTGGGGGTTTGTCCTCTCGTTTGGATGAACAAGATGAACCATCTGGCCGAGAGCGAAATAGATTCATCAAACGGTCCTTGAGAAAATTTATCTCTATAACCCGTTAATGTGCCTTGCTGGGAGTTTGGCCTCTCGTTTAGATTAACAAGGTGAACCTACTTGCCGAGGGGGAAGCAGATCCATCAAACGGTAATCGAGCTAGGTAATATTTATATGATGAAAAAGTTGTCCTGAAAATTTGTGAAAGTTTGAACGGTCACAGCGCTCAAACGCGTTAATGTGCCTTCCTGAGGGTTTGTCCTCTCGTTTGGATGAACAAGATGAACCATCTGGCCGAGAGCGAAATAGATTCATCAAACGGTTCTCGAGAAAATTTATCTCTATAACCCGTTAATGTGCCTTGCTGGGAGTTTGGCCTCTCGTTTAGATTAACAAGGTGAACCTACTTGCCGAGGGGGAAGCAGATCCATCAAACGGTAATCGAGCTAGGTAATATTTATATGATGAAAAAGTTGTCCTGAAAATTTGTGAAAGTTTGAACGGTCACAGCGCTCAAACGCGTTAATGTGCCTTCCTGAGGGTTTGTCCTCTCGTTTGGATTAACAAGATGAACCATCTGGCACAGAGCGAAATAGATTCATCAAACGGTTCTCGAGAAAATTTATCTCTATAACCCGTTAATGTGCCTTGCTGGGAGTTTGGCCTCTCGTTTAGATTAACAAGGTGAACCTACTTGCCGAGGGGGAAGCAGATCCATCAAACGGTAATCGAGCTAGGTAATATTTATATGATGAAAAAGTTGTCCTGAAAATTTGTGAAAGTTTGAACGGTCACAGCGCTCAAACGCGTTAATGTGCCTTCCTGGGCATTTGTCCTCTCGTTTAGATTACCAAGATGAACCATCTGGCCGAGAGCGAAATAGATTCATCAAACGGTTCTCGAGAAAATTTATCTCTATAACCCGTTAATGTGCCTTGCTGGGAGTTTGGCCTCTCGTTTAGATTAACAAGGTGCACCTACTTGCCGAGGGGGAAGCAGATCCATCAAACGGTAATCGAGCTAGGTAATATTTATATGATGAAAAAGTTGTCCTGAAAATTTGTGAAAGTTTGAACGGTCACAGCGCTCAAACGCGTTAATGTGCCTTCCTGGGGTTTGTCCTCTCGTTTGGATGAACAAGATGAACCATCTGGCCGAGAGCGAAATAGATTCATCAAACGGTTCTCGAGAAAATTTATCTCTATAACCCGTTAATGTGCCTTGCTGGGAGTTTGGCCTCTCGTTTAGATTAACAAGGTGAACCTACTTGCCGAGGGGGAAGCAGATCCATCAAACGGTAATCGAGCTAGGTAATATTTATATGATGAAAAAGTTGTCCTGAAAATTTGTGAAAGTTTGAACGGTCACAGCGCTCAAACGCGTTAATGTGCTTTCCTGGGGGTTTGTCCTCTCGTTTGGATGAACAAGATGAACATCTGGCCGAGAGCGAAATAGATTCATCAAACGGTTCTCGAGAAAATTTATCTCTATAACCCGTTAATGTGCCTTGCTGGGAGTTTGGCCTCTCGTTTAGATTAACAAGGTGAACCTACTTGCCGAGGGGGAAGCAGATCCATCAAACGGTAATCGAGCTAGGTAATATTTATATGATGAAAAAGTTGTCCTGAAAATTTATGAAAGTTTGAACGGTCACAGCGCTCAAACGCGTTAATGTGCCTTCCTGGGGGTTTGTCCTCTCGTTTGGATGAACAAGATGAACCATCTGGCCGAGAGCGAAATAGATTCATCAAACGGTTCTCGAGAAAATTTATCTCTATAACCCGTTAATGTGCCTTGCTGGGAGTTTGGCCTCTCGTTTAGATTAACAAGGTGAACCTACTTGCCGAGGGGAAGCAGATCCATCAAACGGTAATCGAGCTAGGTAATATTTATATGATGAAAAAGTTGTCCTGAAAATTTATGAAAGTTTGAACGGTCACAGCGCTCAAACGCGTTAATGTGCTTTCCTGGGGTTTGTCCTCTCGTTTCGATTAACAAGATGAACCATCTGGCCGAGAGCGAAGCAAATTCATCAAACGGTTCTCGAGAAAATTTATCTCTATAACCCGTTAATGTGCCTTGCTGGGAGTTTGTCCTCTCGTTTAGATTAACAAGGTGAACCTACTTGCCGAGGGGAAGCAGATCCATCAAACGGTAATCGAGCTAGGTAATATTTATATGATGAAAAAGTTGTCCTGAAAATTTATGAAAGTTTGAACGGTCACAGCGCTCAAACGCGTTAATGTGCTTTCCTGGTAGTTTGTCCTCTCGTTTAGATGAACAAGATGAACCATCTTGCCGAGAGCGAAGTAAATTCATCAAACGGTTCTCGAGAAAATTTATCTCTATAACGCGTTAATGTGCCTTGCTGGGAGTTTGTCCTCTCGTTTAGATTAACAAGGTGAACCTACTTGCCGAGGGGGAAGCAGATCCATCAAACGGTAATCGAGCTAGGTAATATTTATATGATGAAAAAGTTGTCCTGAAAATTTATGAAAGTTTGAACGGTCACAGCGCTCAAACGCGTTAATGTGCTTTCCTGGGGGTTTGTCCTCTCGTTTGGATGAACAAGATGAACCATCTGGCCGAGAGCGAAATAGATTCATCAAACGGTTCTCGAGAAAATTTATCTCTATAACCCGTTAATGTGCCTTGCTGGGAGTTTGGCCTCTCGTTTAGATTAACAAGATGAACCTACTTGCCGAGGGGAAGCAGATCCATCAAACGGTAATCGAGCTAGGTAATATTTATATGATGAAAAAGTTGTCCTGAAAATTTGTGAAAGTTTGAACGGTCACAGCGCTCAAACGCGTTAATGTGCCTTCCTGGTAGTTTGTCCTCTCGTTTGGATGAACAAGATGAACCATCTGGCCGAGAGCGAAATAGATTCATCAAACGGTTCTCGAGAAAATTTATCTCTATAACCCGTTAATGTGCCTTGCTGGGAGTTTGGCCTCTCGTTTAGATTAACAAGATGAACCTACTTGCCGAGGGGGAAGCAGATCCATCAAACGGTAATCGAGCTAGGTAATATTTATATGATGAAAAAGTTGTCCTGAAAATTTATGAAAGTTTGAACGGTCACAGCGCTCAAACGCGTTAATGTGCCTTCCTGGGCATTTGTCCTCTCGTTTAGATTAACAAGATGAACCATCTGGCCGAGAGCGAAGTAGATTCATCAAACGGTTCTCGAGAAAATTTATCTCTATAACCCGTTAATGTGCCTTGCTGGGAGTTTGGCCTCTCGTTTAGATTAACAAGGTGAACCTACTTGCCGAGGGGGAAGCAGATCCATCAAACGGTAATCGAGCTAGGTAATATTTATATGATGAAAAAGTTGTCCTGAAAATTTATGAAAGTTTGAACGGTCACAGCGCTCAAACGCGTTGATGTGCCTTCCTGGGGGTTTGTCCTCTCGTTTAGATTAACAAGATGAACCATCTGGCCGAGAGCGAAATAGATTCATCAAACGGTTCCCGAGAAAATTTATCTCTATAACCCGTTAATGTGCCTTGCTGGGAGTTTGGCCTCTCGTTTAGATTAACAAGATGAACCTACTTGCCGAGGGGGAAGCAGATCCATCAAACGGTAATCGAGCTAGGTAATATTTATATGATGAAAAAGTTGTCCTGAAAATTTATGAAAGTTTGAACGGTCACAGCGCTCAAACGCGTTGATGTGCCTTCCTGGGGGTTTGTCCTCTCGTTTAGATGAACAAGATGAACCATCTGGCCGAGAGCGAAATAGATTCATCAAACGGTTCCCGAGAAAATTTATCTCTATAACCCGTTAATGTGCCTTGCTGGGAGTTTGGCCTCTCGTTTAGATTAACAAGATGAACCTACTTGCCGAGGGGGAAGCAGATCCATCAAACGGTAATCGAGCTAGGTAATATTTATATGATGAAAAAGTTGTCCTGAAAATTTATGAAAGTTTGAACGGTCACAGCGCTCAAACGCGTTAATGTGCCTTCCTGGGGTTTGTCCTCTCGTTTCGATGAACAAGATGAACCATCTGGCCGAGAGCGAAGTAGATTCATCAAACGGTTCTCGAGAAAATTTATCTCTATAACCCGTTAATGTGCCTTGCTGGGAGTTTGGCCTCTCGTTTAGATTAACAAGGTGAACCTACTTGCCGAGGGGGAAGCAGATCCATCAAACGGTAATCGAGCTAGATAATATTTATATGATGAAAAAGTTGTCCTGAAAATTTATGAAAGTTTGAACGGTCACAGCGCTCAAACGCGTTGATGTGCCTTCCTGGGGGTTTGTCCTCTCGTTTAGATGAACAAGATGAACCATCTGGCCGAGAGCGAAATAGATTCATCAAACGGTTCTCGAGAAAATTTATCTCTATAACCCGTTAATGTGCCTTGCTGGGAGTTTGGCCTCTCGTTTAGATTAACAAGGTGAACCTACTTGCCGAGGGGGAAGCAGATCCATCAAACGGTAATCGAGCTAGATAATATTTATATGATGAAAAAGTTGTCCTGAAAATTTATGAAAGTTTGAACGGTCACAGCGCTCAAACGCGTTGATGTGCCTTCCTGGGGGTTTGTCCTCTCGTTTAGATGAACAAGATGAACCATCTGGCCGAGAGCGAAATAGATTCATGAAACGGTTCCCGAGAAAATTTATCTCTATAACCCGTTAATGTGCCTTGCTGGGAGTTTGGCCTCTCGTTTAGATTAACAAGGTGAACCTACTTGCCGAGGGGGAAGCAGATCCATCAAACGGTAATCGAGCTAGGTAATATTTATATGATGAAAAAGTTGTCCTGAAAATTTGTGAAAGTTTGAACGGTCACAGCGCTCAAACGCGTTGATGTGCCTTCCTGGGGGTTTGTCCTCTCGTTTGGATGAACAAGATGAACCATCTGGCCGAGAGCGAAATAGATTCATGAAACGGTTCCCGAGAAAATTTATCTCTATAACCCGTTAATGTGCCTTGCTGGGAGTTTGGCCTCTCGTTTAGATTAACAAGGTGAACCTACTTGCCGAGGGGAAAGCAGATCCATCAAACGGTAATCGAGCTAGGTAATATTTATATGATGAAAAAGTTGTCCTGAAAATTTGTGAAAGTTTGAACGGTCACAGCGCTCAAACGCGTTAATGTGCCTTCCTGGGGGTTTGTCCTCTCGTTTAGATGAACAAGATGAACCATCTGGCCGAGAGCGAAATAGATTCATCAAACGGTTCTCGAGAAAATTTATCTCTATAACCCGTTAATGTGCCTTGCTGGGAGTTTGGCCTCTCGTTTAGATTAACAAGGTGAACCTACTTGCCGAGGGGGAAGCAGATCCATCAAACGGTAATCGAGCTAGGTAATATTTATATGATGAAAAAGTTGTCCTGAAAATTTGTGAAAGTTTGAACGGTCACAGCGCTCAAACGCGTTAATGTGCCTTCCTGGGGGTTTGTCCTCTCGTTTAGATGAACAAGATGAACCATCTGGCCGAGAGCGAAATAGATTCATCAAACGGTTCTCGAGAAAATTTATCTCTATAACCCGTTAATGTGCCTTGCTGGGAGTTTGGCCTCTCGTTTAGATTAACAAGATGAACCTACTTGCCGAGGGGGAAGCAGATCCATCAAACGGTAATCGAGCTAGGTAATATTTATATGATGAAAAAGTTGTCCTGAAAATTTATGAAAGTTTGAACGGTCACAGCGCTCAAACGCGTTAATGTGCCTTCCTGGGGGTTTGTCCTCTCGTTTAGATGAACAAGATGAACCATCTGGCCGAGAGCGAAATAGATTCATCAAACGGTTCTCGAGAAAATTTATCTCTATAACCCGTTAATGTGCCTTGCTGGGAGTTTGGCCTCTCGTTTAGATTAACAAGGTGAACCTACTTGCCGAGGGGGAAGCAGATCCATCAAACGGTAATCGAGCTAGGTAATATTTATATGATGAAAAAGTTGTCCTGAAAATTTATGAAAGTTTGAACGGTCACAGCGCTCAAACGCGTTAATGTGCCTTCCTGGGGGTTTGTCCTCTCGTTTAGATGAACAAGATGAACCATCTGGCCGAGAGCGAAATAGATTCATGAAACGGTTCCCGAGAAAATTTATCTCTATAACCCGTTAATGTGCCTTGCTGGGAGTTTGGCCTCTCGTTTAGATTAACAAGGTGAACCTACTTGCCGAGGGGGAAGCAGATCCATCAAACGGTAATCGAGCTAGGTAATATTTATATGATGAAAAAGTTGTCCTGAAAATTTATGAAAGTTTGAACGGTCACAGCGCTCAAACGCGTTAATGTGCCTTCCTGGTAGTTTGTCCTCTCGTTTAGATGAACAAGATGAACCATCTGGCCGAGAGCGAAATAGATTCATCAAACGGTTCTCGAGAAAATTTATCTCTATAACCCGTTAATGTGCCTTGCTGGGAGTTTGGCCTCTCGTTTAGATTAACAAGATGAACCTACTTGCCGAGGGGGAAGCAGATCCATCAAACGGTAATCGAGCTAGGTAATATTTATATGATGAAAAAGTTGTCCTGAAAATTTATGAAAGTTTGAACGGTCACAGCGCTCAAACGCGTTAATGTGCCTTCCTGGTAGTTTGTCCTCTCGTTTCGATGAACAAGATGAACCATCTGGCCGAGAGCGAAGTAGATTCATCAAACGGTTCTCGAGAAAATTTATCTCTATAACCCGTTAATGTGCCTTGCTGGGAGTTTGGCCTCTCGTTTAGATTAACAAGATGAACCTACTTGCCGAGGGGGAAGCAGATCCATCAAACGGTAATCGAGCTAGGTAATATTTATATGATGAAAAAGTTGTCCTGAAAATTTATGAAAGTTTGAACGGTCACAGCGCTCAAACGCGTTAATGTGCCTTCCTGGTAGTTTGTCCTCTCGTTTCGATGAACAAGATGAACCATCTGGCCGAGAGCGAAGTAGATTCATCAAACGGTTCTCGAGAAAATTTATCTCTATAACCCGTTAATGTGCCTTGCTGGGAGTTTGGCCTCTCGTTTAGATTAACAAGATGAACCTACTTGCCGAGGGGGAAGCAGATCCATCAAACGGTAATCGAGCTAGGTAATATTTATATGATGAAAAAGTTGTCCTGAAAATTTATGAAAGTTTGAACGGTCACAGCGCTCAAACGCGTTAATGTGCCTTCCTGGGGGTTTGTCCTCTCGTTTAGATGAACAAGATGAACCATCTGGCCGAGAGCGAAATAGATTCATCAAACGGTTCTCGAGAAAATTTATCTCTATAACCCGTTAATGTGCCTTGCTGGGAGTTTGGCCTCTCGTTTAGATTAACAAGGTGAACCTACTTGCCGAGGGGGAAGCAGATCCATCAAACGGTAATCGAGCTAGGTAATATTTATATGATGAAAAAGTTGTCCTGAAAATTTATGAAAGTTTGAACGGTCACAGCGCTCAAACGCGTTAATGTGCCTTCCTGGGGTTTGTCCTCTCGTTTAGATGAACAAGATGAACCATCTGGCCGAGAGCGAAATAGATTCATGAAACGGTTCCCGAGAAAATTTATCTCTATAACCCGTTAATGTGCCTTGCTGGGAGTTTGGCCTCTCGTTTAGATTAACAAGGTGAACCTACTTGCCGAGGGGGAAGCAGATCCATCAAACGGTAATCGAGCTAGGTAATATTTATATGATGAAAAAGTTGTCCTGAAAATTTATGAAAGTTTGAACGGTCACAGCGCTCAAACGCGTTAATGTGCCTTCCTGGGGGTTTGTCCTCTCGTTTCGATGAACAAGATGAACCATCTGGCCGAGAGCGAAATAGATTCATGAAACGGTTCCCGAGAAAATTTATCTCTATAACCCGTTAATGTGCCTTGCTGGGAGTTTGGCCTCTCGTTTAGATTAACAAGGTGAACCTACTTGCCGAGGGGGAAGCAGATCCATCAAACGGTAATCGAGCTAGGTAATATTTATATGATGAAAAAGTTGTCCTGAAAATTTGTGAAAGTTTGAACGGTCACAGCGCTCAAACGCGTTAATGTGCCTTCCTGGGGGTTTGTCCTCTCGTTTAGATGAACAAGATGAACCATCTGGCCGAGAGCGAAATAGATTCATCAAACGGTTCTCGAGAAAATTTATCTCTATAACCCGTTAATGTGCCTTGCTGGGAGTTTGGCCTCTCGTTTAGATTAACAAGATGAACCTACTTGCCGAGGGGGAAGCAGATCCATCAAACGGTAATCGAGCTAGGTAATATTTATATGATGAAAAAGTTGTCCTGAAAATTTATGAAAGTTTGAACGGTCACAGCGCTCAAACGCGTTAATGTGCTTTCCTGGGGGTTTGTCCTCTCGTTTAGATGAACAAGATGAACCATCTGGCCGAGAGCGAAATAGATTCATCAAACGGTTCCCGAGAAAATTTATCTCTATAACCCGTTAATGTGCCTTGCTGGGAGTTTGGCCTCTCGTTTAGATTAACAAGGTGAACCTACTTGCCGAGGGGGAAGCAGATCCATCAAACGGTAATCGAGCTAGGTAATATTTATATGATGAAAAAGTTGTCCTGAAAATTTATGAAAGTTTGAACGGTCACAGCGCTCAAACGCGTTAATGTGCCTTCCTGGGGGTTTGTCCTCTCGTTTAGATGAACAAGATGAACCATCTGGCCGAGAGCGAAATAGATTCATGAAACGGTTCCCGAGAAAATTTATCTCTATAACCCGTTAATGTGCCTTGCTGGGAGTTTGGCCTCTCGTTTAGATTAACAAGGTGAACCTACTTGCCGAGGGGGAAGCAGATCCATCAAACGGTAATCGAGCTAGGTAATATTTATATGATGAAAAAGTTGTCCTGAAAATTTATGAAAGTTTGAACGGTCACAGCGCTCAAACGCGTTAATGTGCCTTCCTGGGGGTTTGTCCTCTCGTTTACATGAACAAGATGAACCATCTGGCCGAGAGCGAAATAGATTCATGAAACGGTTCCCGAGAAAATTTATCTCTATAACCCGTTAATGTGCCTTGCTGGGAGTTTGGCCTCTCGTTTAGATTAACAAGGTGAACCTACTTGCCGAGGGGGAAGCAGATCCATCAAACGGTAATCGAGCTAGGTAATATTTATATGATGAAAAAGTTGTCCTGAAAATTTATGAAAGTTTGAACGGTCACAGCGCTCAAACGCGTTAATGTGCCTTCCTGGGGGTTTGTCCTCTCGTTTAGATGAACAAGATGAACCATCTGGCCGAGAGCGAAATAGATTCATCAAACGGTTCCCGAGAAAATTTATCTCTATAACCCGTTAATGTGCCTTGCTGGGAGTTTGGCCTCTCGTTTAGATTAACAAGGTGAACCTACTTGCCGAGGGGGAAGCAGATCCATCAAACGGTAATCGAGCTAGGTAATATTTATATGATGAAAAAGTTGTCCTGAAAATTTATGAAAGTTTGAACGGTCACAGCGCTCAAACGCGTTAATGTGCCTTCCTGGGGGTTTGTCCTCTCGTTTAGATGAACAAGATGAACCATCTGGCCGAGAGCGAAATAGATTCATCAAACGGTTCTCGAGAAAATTTATCTCTATAACCCGTTAATGTGCCTTGCTGGGAGTTTGGCCTCTCGTTTAGATTAACAAGGTGAACCTACTTGCCGAGGGGGAAGCAGATCCATCAAACGGTAATCGAGCTAGGTAATATTTATATGATGAAAAAGTTGTCCTGAAAATTTATGAAAGTTTGAACGGTCACAGCGCTCAAACGCGTTAATGTGCCTTCCTGGGGGTTTGTCCTCTCGTTTAGATGAACAAGATGAACCATCTGGCCGAGAGCGAAATAGATTCATCAAACGGTTCTCGAGAAAATTTATCTCTATAACCCGTTAATGTGCCTTGCTGGGAGTTTGGCCTCTCGTTTAGATTAACAAGGTGAACCTACTTGCCGAGGGGGAAGCAGATCCATCAAACGGTAATCGAGCTAGGTAATATTTATATGATGAAAAAGTTGTCCTGAAAATTTATGAAAGTTTGAACGGTCACAGCGCTCAAACGCGTTAATGTGCCTTCCTGGGGGTTTGTCCTCTCGTTTAGATGAACAAGATGAACCATCTGGCCGAGAGCGAAGTAGATTCATCAAACGGTTCTCGAGAAAATTTATCTCTATAACCCGTTAATGTGCCTTGCTGGGAGTTTGGCCTCTCGTTTAGATTAACAAGGTGAACCTACTTGCAGAGGGGGAAGCAGATCCATCAAACGGTAATCGAGCTAGGTAATATTTATATGATGAAAAAGTTGTCCTGAAAATTTATGAAAGTTTGAACGGTCACAGCGCTCAAACGCGTTAATGTGCCTTCCTGGTAGTTTGTCCTCTCGTTTGGATGAACAAGATGAACCATCTGGCCGAGAGCGAAGCAGATTCATCAAACGGTTCTCGAGAAAATTTATCTCTATAACCCGTTAATGTGCCTTGCTGGGAGTTTGGCCTCTCGTTTAGATTAACAAGGTGAACCTACTTGCCGAGGGGAAGCAGATCCATCAAACGGTAATCGAGCTAGGTAATATTTATATGATGAAAAAGTTGTCCTGAAAATTTATGAAAGTTTGAACGGTCACAGCGCTCAAACGCGTTAATGTGCCTTCCTGGTAGTTTGTCCTCTTGTTTCGATGAACAAGATGAACCATCTGGCCGAGAGCGATGAAAAATTTATCTCTATAACCCGTTAATGTGCCCTCTCGTTTAGATTAACAAGGTGAACAAATTCATCAAACGGTTCTCGAGAAAATTTATCTCTATAACGCGTTAATGTGCCTACCTGGAAGTTTGTCCTCTCGTTTAGATTAACAAGATGAACCATCTGGCCCAGAGCGAAGTAGATTCATCAAACGGTTCTCGAGAAAATATTTATATGATGAAATTTTAGCCCTATAAGGCGTTATGCTGCTTGTATTGGTATGATAAATTTGATAGCTTTATGTCTTCACAGTCAAAACGAATGAAACATTTGCATATTAAATTTCACTGTATTAAAGATAAGATTAGAGATGGTATTGTTGAACTTTGAAGTACAACCACTTCGAATGAAACATTTGCATAAAATTTCACTGATTAAAGATAAGATTAGAGATTTGTTGAACTGAGTACAACCACTTAATAAGACTGTTTTTGAGTAATCGATGGTAAGGGTTTAAGCTTAGAATTATGTTTTCTGCATTCATTCATTCATTCATTCATTCAGTTAGGGTTGGACACCTATTGTCTAGGCACTTGAGCTGGGTGCTCTTTGTACCATCCCTATTGGAGCCCTCTTTTCCAGTTGAGAAGTTTACTGTCCTCTACAAAGTCCAGTAACTTGCCCACTGGAAACTTGAGTACTCTCGAAGGCTCCAGTAGATCCTTTCCGAAATGTTTCTGCCTGAGTACCTTCAATTCCTCACATGTGCAGATTACATGTAAACTTGTTTCCTCCTGTAACTCGTATTTCCTGCACCAGGGTTCGCTCACCCGACCCGTGTTGCATAGATGCTTCCTTAAGGGACAGTGTCCAGTTATCAACCCAATAATGGTCTTAACTTGTTTTTTTACTGCGTCTAATTAGGCTTTCAAAGAACTTAACGTCCCCGTCCCCTGTTAGCGCTTTAGTATGGAGTTGACGCTCAGTCGACCTCCATTTCCTTACTCTTTCCTTATCTAAGCAAGACCAAATCGCCCTTCTAGTAGAATCCCTTGTGATTCCACATACGGGTTCTGGTCCTATGAAGTGTTTCCTATGTTTTTCTTATTTTAGTAAATGTTTTTTTATGTATGCATAAATAGTTTCGATTGAGTAGTCAGTTGCTAATTAGAAATAAGGTATTATTACACGATTATTATTGTTAAAAGTTTTCTTAAAATAAAATACTCTGCAACATTTCTAAGATCAATCAAATTTCTGTTTCTTGCGTCTAGTCTGTCCACGAACTCATGTAATGAGTTCCAACTAGTTTATCTCGGCCGTCTTCTAGAAAAAAGTTTTAAATCAATTAAATTTTATACCACAAAATATTATAGCAACTTTATCAATATTATTTGTCGCAACACCGTATCTAACGTTTTAGTGAATACTAGCAACATTTCCTCTTTAAATCGAGGTTGAAGCCGATTCGTCGAGGAAGAATATAGAGCAAAGCTGAAATATATGCTACACGGGGGTTACATTACTAATGGCTTCTCTACTCCCTCTTTCAAATCCTAAAGGGAACGCAAAAGCCCTAAAACGCCTAAAGGGATTTGTTAGAGGAAAAGACGCATATTGCGGTATAGTTATATCTTGCGCAGCTCAGCTTTTAATCCTGCCACTGTTTTGGATAACTTTACTGTATTATAATATTAATGAATTAATAAATTGTAGAATAATATAGATATGGTTTTGTTGCAGTGTGAACCTGGTTTGGGAGCTAGCGTCATGTACAACCTTCTTTACAACCAGCCCCAAAAGCTGATGTTGTTGGCAGGATGCAGTACGGTCTGCACTACCGTAGCGGAAGCTGCCAAAATGTGGAATTTAGTAGTGGTAAGTCCACCTGACTCTCATATCTCTTTCATAATACTCAGTAGAAGAGAGTAATTTGCGTCTGGCAGAGTTTCGGTCGTACGTTCATGTTCGCGATCATCCTAGCGTGTATACGTTGTAAATTCGGTAAAATCTCTTCTCTCGTTTAGCTCGCGTTAGCCGAGGAAAAGACCAGCAACGGGAAGATCATGTAACACATAAATTCAACGCATTAATCCTTGAGAGCGGCTATCTCTCATTTCTAGCCCTCTTCAAGTTCTTGATCTGTATGCGGAAATAGTGCATGCAGTTGGGTATAATTTTATCAACTCGAGATTTGAATATGAATGTGTAGTTGCGGATGTGTTTTAAATCTTCCTCGTTTTTAGGTTAATCTTAATTAGATCTTATGAGGGTGGGTATAAAACAGGATTTAGATCTAATGAAACTTGGCGAGAACTTTAGGTAATTAAATATTATTCCTGAGTTGTAACTGATGATTAGTTTCAGAACTATATTTAATGGTGTATGAGTATAAGGGAAAAAAATTGTGTTCGACAGTGCAATTAGTTTCTTTAGAGGTTCCATTATTTTATGTGCAAGAAAAATCTTAATTCAAAACTGTCAAAACCTTTCAATTTTGACATTTAATTGGTGCCATTTACTATTGTTGCACACCCTCTTATCTTGACAGGTAAGTAAACGCGAACAGTCGGTAAGTAGGAGCAACTACTACACCAACAGTCATTTGTTGACAGTTTCCAATTTCCGAAGAGAGTAGAGCACTTCCACATGCTCCAACGTTTCTTTGGTGTACATTTGTGATCAACATTTTACTAATTTCTTGTTTTGCGTTGTTTTTAAGTTTGATGTATTTTCGGATAGTTTTTATTTCATTTTATAAACTTTAAAAATATAACCTGAACTTATGTTGATCACAAATGTGCACCAAAGAAACGTGGGAGCATGTGGAAGTACTCTTCTCTCGTCGGAAATTGTCAACGAATGACTGTTGATGTAGTATTAGTTGTTCCTACTTACTGACTGTTCGCGTTTACTTACCGGTCAAGGTAAGAGGGGAGTAAATGGCGCCAATTTGAGGGTCCCCAATTCCTGACTGGGATTTACTACCTTTACAAAAATTAATTAATTAATTAATTAATTTAAAATTATAATAACACATGATCCAGACCTAATAAAAGCCAAAAAAAGCCTTTACTAAGCAAATATTTTATTTCATTGTATGATACAAATTGTTGCAGTTTTGTTTTTTTGCAATTTTTTAGCACATTACACTCTTGACACAGTACACAAAACTTTTATCGTCAAATTAACTTCTCCATCATCGCTAATAAGTTCCTCTGCAGCACCACAGCCTATTTTTGCCATCTCTGAATCGGTAGAAGAAAAAGGACTTTTGAATTGAACTATTCTTGCAGTTCGAGTTGCCTGCGTCTCAAATACTGAAGGAGGTTGTAATTAGAAAAAAAAATTATCAAAATGTAACTGAATATTTTGTTCGCTGATGCGCTCAGCAAGCTTCAGAATCAGATCTGAATTCCATTAAAAACGTGAAAGTGATTCTGCCATCAAAAAGCGTAAATGATTTACTTTAGAACAAAAGCTCGATATAATCAAGCTTCACGAAGAAGCTGCATCCTTTGGTAAAATAGGGCGTGACAAAGGAATGGATGGGTCATCAATTCAAAAACTTATCAAAAAAAGAGATTAATACAAATCGTAAGGTATGGGCTACGGCTTCTTATTTGGCAAGAAAAGTGACTAAAACAAGAAAGGCTCTAATAGTAAATATGGAACGACTATTATTCATATGGATCGAAGATTTAAATCAAAAGCGACTTCAGCTTAGTCAAATGGAAATCACTAAGTCTCTACAACGACTTAAAGACTACGAACTGGTATCCACAATGTTCGCATTGTTGGTGAATCTGCCAGTGCAGATAAAGAAGCTGCATTAAGATATCCGAAGAAGCTTTTAAAAATGTAGCAAAAAATGATGGGGTGATGAATGGGTCACAAAAGCTTTATTTGAAGATTGGTTCACCAACTACTTTTGCCCTGCAACGAAACTTTATTGTAACGAAAAAGGGTTGGATTTTAAGATTTTACTAATCTTAGATAACGCCCCAGATCGTCCGACTAGTCTTTGGGAATTAAATGAACTTTTTCTTAAGCCATTAAAGCTACAACAGGAGAAAATGCACCTACATTAACGGAATTTTGGAAAAGCTATAACATCAGAAACGTTATCGAAAACATAAGCGAAGCATGGCATGAATTAACAGCAAGCAATATGAGAGCAGTGCAAATGATTTCATTGATCTTGAAACTCATTTTGCCGAGGTAACTAATAACATAGTGCAAATTGGACAGAACCTCGGTTTCGAAGAATTAGATTGCGCCAACGTAATTGAATGCATTGAATCGAACACTAATGAATTGGATAATCAAACACTTATTAACATAGATGAACAATGAGCTTATGAAGAACAGGAGGACAACTTAGACAACGATGATAGTGTTGAAGTTCCTACAAGGGAATTAACACCTGATCAACTATCAAAAATAATGGTTGAGAACGTATTGGAGCATATTAAGGAAGTTGGTTCTAATACCGAGCGTAGCCTTACAGTTTGACGAACAATAAACAATGCAGAAGAGAAAAAATCGAAGAAAAAGGTGCAGAGCTTCCTTTATTTTATGTGCAAGAAAAATCTTAATTCAAAATCCATTCACACGTCCTTAAAATATCTCAAAACCTGATTTTAACGTAATAAAATGTTCCTTTAAAACGGTTAAGGGATGGAAAGTGTGGGGAGGGAGACTTCACCCCCAACTTCCCGATTTATACCTATACAACACGGCTACCCTTCATCCCGTGTACGTAATCGTCCCCACCTCTCGACATGACATGCCTGAACCTCCATTTCGATATAGAACACAATCTATCCATCTACCCATTTACTTTTCAATAAATCGCCCTCTTCCATCCACCCAACCCCCCGGCTCCCAACTCCACGTCTATTAGGGATTACGGATCGTCGAAGCTATTACACAACATCCATCTATAGTGTATGTAGGCCAAGCAATATCGTTGAAAAGACGATAATTAACAGTACACGCCGGATATGTTGGTTAAATGGATGTTTCACTCCTACAATCGATTTAAATTGAATCCAACACCAGTAAAATTCAGCCATTTAACTGAGTTGCCCCGTTTATTTACCTATATAAGGGTGGTAATTTGATTATCAAAGCTACCACTGTCGTCGGATGAGGATCGAGGCGAGCAATTCAGATAGTACCGGGACTTGGTGTTGCGGATGAGTAACTATATACGCATCCTAGGCAACGACAAGAACAGGTATATCTAGATATATCTATGTATACACAGAGAGATAGATATAGGAGTGAGAATCACGCTGCGGGACAAGTTGGTTTGAACCTTGGATATTGTGCGGAGGAATTATGCCCCAACAACTTGGTTTATACATTCAAAGTAGCCGAGCTGGCTGACACGTTTGTAGTGACGTTTTACATAATGTAATGCGAACGTGAACATTTCCAAAATTGAGCTGCGTATCCCGACGACGAAATGTGACAGGGTCCCCCTTAAATCTATTACGAGCCGGTAGAGCCTGTTTATTTGTTAGATATTAGTGATTTAACCCTTATCTACTGCCTGATTTTACATTAGATGTTGCATGTTTACTTTAAATGTTGACTTTGAGTTCAAATTTGAATTTTATATTTAATAGTTGTATAATAATATTTCAAACAAAAATTGACGTCGTCCTTTTCAGCACCAGTACACTCTTCATGAGCCCAGCCCTCATAGTTCTAGCATTGAAATCAGTCTTCCTCGAAGCTTTATCTATTTTGCTTGATTTTCCGAAAAAAATTAAAATTATTTTAACATTTTCCTTTTTAGATACTTGTTCTTTGAACTTTTCAAATTTTAGATTTCTTCGATACAATCTTTGTAGACAGTTGAAGTCAGAATTTGACTACATTAAGCTTCTTTGCTAACATCCGGTACTGATGATAATTTTTCAAGAACTGATGTTGCCCCAATGATCGTCGATTAGATCTCTCTACAAGTTTGATAGAGCTCCTGAGCTGGAGCATTCGGTGGTGATATTGCGACTGAATGAGGAATTTTAATTTTCTGTTGACGTTAAAGGATGAAGTTGTTGATGGTTGACAAGTATCACCAACGCAACGTCCTTCTCCTTGCTGATTAAACTGTAGTAACAGTTTCAGGAAGTTGAAACTTTGAGGACGAACTTATTGATGGTTGACAAGAATTATTGCAATGTTCTTCTGCTTGTTTATAAATTCGTTGCAAATACAAGTAACCCCCGTTCTTCGCGACCCCGGCGAGTGCGGATTCGTTATATCGCTCTACGCGCCAAATCGGTACTACCTCGGCTGCCTGGAACGGTTGAGCCAGTGCATCATTTGGGTTTCCCCTTCAGTGTAATCTTAGCTGCGTTCTCAAACACATGCTGATTAAATTGAGTAGATATTTCTTTATCCCTTTGTAATTTTTAAAATGTCAAAAAGACAATGTGAAAAATCGGTTAAGAAAGTTCGCAAAAGAAACTGAAAATTATAGAAAGAATAGAAAGTGGTGGTAAATTTACAGTTGTAGGAAGGGATTTTAAATTGCCTGACTCTACAGTGCGATCAATTGTGCAACAAAAAGACAAAATTAAAAAGGCTGGTGAAAGTGTTACTCCAATTACAGCGACAAAAGTTTCACGAACCAGAAGCTTTTTGATGACAGAAATGGATAGAGGATCTAAATCAACACCACATGCCTGTGAGTACTAAAATTATAATGAATAAAGCCCTTAGTCTTTGGGATCATTTAAAATCTCAATATGGAGGAGAAGAAGTTTTTAAAGCAAGCAAAGGTTGGTGTGATCGGTTTAGAAAACGATCAAATTTGCATAATCTTAAAATGATTGGCGAATCAGCTAGTGCAGACGTAGAATCAGCTGAAAAATGTCCAATGGAGTTCGGTGAAATTGTGAAAAGAGGAAATTATCCACCAAATTTAATTTTTAATGTAGATGAGATGGGACTCTATTGGAAACGAATACCAACACGTACGTTTATTTCTATGAAGGAGAAGGCTGCTTCTGGATTTAGAGCTGCCAAGGATCGACTAACTCTTCTTCTGGGCTAAAATGCATCCGGAGAATTAAAATTGAAACCGTTGTTGATTTATCAATCAGAAACTCCTCGTGCCATCAAAGGTTATTCCAAAACAATTTACCAGTTTTTTTTTTGGCGCAGTAACCTTAAGGATTGGATGAACAAAATTTATTTATCGACAGGTTTAAAACTTGTTTCTGCGTAGCTCTTTTGGTGTTGAAGTGGTATTCTTACCTCCGAATACCACTTCCATCTTCCAGCTTATAGATCAAGGCGCAATAGTAACATTCAAGGCCTATTATTTAAGAAAAACGATGCGACTCATTGAACTCATTGAATAAACTGATAAGGATGATAGAGATGCCATGCGAGTTTGGTGGAAACAATTTAATATTATGAAAGCTACCAAAAACATCGACGAAGCGTGGAATGAAGTCACCTAGTCGTGTATGAAGGGTGTTTGGAAAAGGTTGTTCAGATCACATCAATTATGAAAATGATATTCAAAATATCATCGAAGAGATTAGTTTTATACCCACTTCCGGAGGCATCGAAGGTGCTGATGTAATTGATATTACGACTTCGTTGAGCTGTTGAGCTGCAGGAAATGGACTGCAATACTTAATCCCAAGAATATGATGTCTCGGAACCTGTCCCCCTGCGAAAGTTAAGTCTCAAAATCATTGAAAAGGCACTTTCTCTTCACAACCAATGTATGGAGTTGTTAGAAGAAAACGACGACGATTACGAGTGAAGCTGTAAAGCGTGGTTGTGCTGGATTATTTGACAGTTATCGGGAAATTTTGCATAATAAACGTAGAGAGGCCAAACAAGGGAATTCTGCGAAGCGAAGCAAAATGAATTAATTAAAAATTATGTTATTTGACTTATTAATAAAGCGTTGATCGCGAAATTTCGCTAATCGCGACCATCTCCAGAACGTATCCTTCGCGAAGAACGGGGGTTACCTGTATAATGTTATCACTTTATAAATCTTCACCGAAAACATATTCACCCAAAAGAATCTACAGTCATGATAACAAAATTACTTTTTTACAAAAATTACAGCTGTCAACTTTATTATTACTCCAATAACACACTTAGTCAATCTCTCTTTCGCAGAGGGTGTCTTTCCAGCATGTTTCAAAACCTCAGTAGTGATCCCACTTCATAAAAGGGGTGACATTAAAAATGTTTCCAATTTCCCTAACGTCCTCAGTTGGCAAAGTACTTGAATATGCGATGTTATTGCGACTTGAATTATTTCTACATAAACACACCATCATTGGTATAAACCAACATGAGTTTGCTACGTGAGCGGGCAAGTGCTGCTTCAAAAATAAAAAAAAATAAATAAAAAAAAAACTAATCAAACAACCTTGGGCCTCGCTAAGTTCCTTCTCGGACCTACCTGCGTGTGCTTTACTCCAGCTAGTCAGAAGGTTGGGTAGCTCCCGTAAGGTCACCCGAACACTATAGAAAACGGTCTTAATTGCGCCACCGCGTATATAGTAAAGCATAAAGGGTCCCCCACGGTCCCCTAAAGATGTTAAAAAAAGTAGGATAACGAAAATGAACCCTTCGAGTAGATAAAAGCCAAAATTTACTAATACCTACTATATTGTATAGTTTAGGTCTTAAGCTAAACACACACTACGTAACACCCTGTACAACAAAAGCCAAATAAATGGTTGAAAAGTCACAAATTATTACCTCAGACAACACTCAATACTTCTAATGAAGTATACTAATTATTAAATTAAGTAAAATCACAAAAATAAGACTAATTGATTACCTTGATAAATCAGTAAACCCACACACAGTGATTAAAATAATGAGCAAGTTTTAATTATGACTTGACCAAGACTGGCAGGTATCCCCTCTGAAATGACCTAAAATCGTTACGACTGTTGATGAAATGATTGAATGCTCTAATTACTCGAATGTAAGTTAAGCTCAACATCGATTACCTTAACTTTAGCTACCTTAATAATAATTAATTCGTACTAGCAGTAACGATATTTAATCAAACGTTTGATTGTGAATTAAAACTAAATAATTATGTGCGAAAATCACGTCAAAGTGACATGATACGATGTTACCCAATAAAAAATTACCTAATGTTAAAAATACTAAATTAATTTACGTCTGAAGGACTGACCCCTTTTTTTGTATTTTTCTTTTTCATTCTTGTTTTATTTTATTTTGTATTGTATATACAGGGTGGAGCATTAGTGCGAGGAAGTCCAATTACTCCTTTATAATATAAGAGAAATATGTTATCAAGATAAAAGTTGAAGCCCATTGGGGGCTATAACATAAAAATATTTTTAACTATACAGGGTGTCAAATAAACACTTAACTTATTTTAAATGGAACGCCCTGTATATTTTTACTGTTTACGATTCTTATTGGTCTTACTTTTATTATGATATAGGAACACTAAACACTTTAACCCACTGAACACCAAACAAGTTTTAACTAAAACACCGACGCGTTTCAACAGCAATGCTGTCATTATCAAGGCGATAATAAAACTAAATTAAAATAAAATCTACAAAAACAGGTAACCTAAATGTTATGCACGGTCAATCCGATACGCATCATTAATTTCCGATTAACGAAAACAATGACGAATACGCTATAGGTCCTTTGTCACAGTTCATTACACATGACTTATTTTTATATATTTCTAAACTTTCGAAAACATTTAGAAACTTACAATTGTTTATTTGTCTAATTAATTTAACATTCGATTCGATGTTGTGATCTGTTTCAAAAATGTGTTGGGCTCGATTTCTCAATTCTATTAAATCTAAGATGAGCCATTGCTCTTTGAATCTAGTTGAGACTGCTCTCCTGGTTTGCCCAATATATTTTTGATTACAATCTTTACAATTGATTTCTAAATACCTGACTTTTCTAGAGGTTGTATTTTATCTTTAGGATTACCGATGAGACTTCGTAAACTAGTCCCAGAACTGTAAACTATTCTGAGATCTAGCTCTTTGAAGATTTTACTCAAACCTTTAGTGATAAAGGGAGCGTAAGGGAGGGTCACAACGGGTGAAGCTTTAACATCCTCTCGAAAAGTCGTAGATTCTTTCACAGTTTTCTTATAATTAAACTTCCTAATTAACTTATAGATATGCTGAGGCTGGAAACCATTACACTTGGCCGCATCTTTTATAATTTTAAGCTCTTTCTCATACCTCGCCTTGTTCAAGGGAAAAGTGAGAAGTCTGTGGACCAAAAAATTCAGGCTTGCCATTTTGTGTTGAACACAATGATGGGAATCTGAAGGAATGTAGCGAAGTGTACTGGTTTCCTTTCTATACACGTCAAACTCTAATCTATTGTTATTTCTAATTACTAAAGTATCTAGAAAGGGTAGCTGACCGTTTTCTTCTCTTTCACAAGTGAACTTTATGGTTTCGAACCGATTATTTAATCTATTGAGAAAATCGTCAATATTACATTTTTTAGTGTCAAATATAGCGAAAATATCATCCACATACCTCAACCAAACCCTAGGAAAGTATTCGCTCTCAGATTCTAAGTCCTTTTCAAAACGGCTAATGAAAATGTTAGCCAAAAAGGGCGACCTATTGCCGTTTCTTCCAGCTGTTCATAAAAACTCCCGTTGAATTGAAAAATGTTCTGTTTCATACAGATGTCAGTTAAGCGAATATATTCCTGGACACATTGTTGACTCAAACTATTTTGAAGCAACAAGTCCTCGAGGTATGTCAAGGTGTCTGGAATCGGTACACTAGGAAAGAGAGAACTAACATCAAATGAAATCAATATTTCACCCTCCAGCAACTGAATATTTTGAATTTCTTTAATAAATTCTAACGAATTTTTTACTGCAAGACTAGGTTGCTGTATTGGCAAATTATTAAATTCATTGGTCAGCCATTTGGAAACCTTATAAGTCGGTGCGTCAATTGCCGAAACAATTGGCCTTACCGACTTGCCAGGTTTGTGAATTTTAGGTAAACAATATAATTTAGGGACAATAGGATTGGAAACATGTAGCTTACGTCTAACATCGGCAGTAACAAGGTTGTTACAAGTTTTAAACACATTGTTGACGTCTCTAATCATTTTTGGTAAAGGATTTTTTGAAATTGCCTTATAAGGGCCACTACTCAACAGGTCATGAACCCGATCATAGTAGTCCTCTTTATCTAAAATAACAACCTTGTTCCCTTTGTCAGCTTTCAAATAAAAACAATCTTTTTCCCGCAAAGTTTTAATGATTTTAATGTTTTCGGATTTCTGAGGTGATTTATAGGATTTCAAATTTTTTGAAATAGTATTTTTCCCTAACAAACTGTTTTGTGGGCTCAAACACATTGTTTTCGAAAGTTTAGAAATATATAAAAATAAGTCATGTGTAATGAACTGTGACAAAGGACCTATACCGTATTCGTCATTGTTTTCGTTAATCGGAAATTAATGATGCGTATCGGATTGACCGTGCATAACATTTAGGTTACCTGTTTTTGTAGATTTTATTTTAATTTAGTTTTATTATCGCCTTGATAATGACAGCATTGCTGTTGAAACGCGTCGGTGTTTTAGTTAAAACTTGTTTGGTGTTCAGTGGGTTAAAGTGTTTAGTGTTCTACTTCTGCACCAAGAGATCCAGTGAAGAACTTTTATGATATAGGGTTTTCCTATGTTATTCAGTTTACTTTAAAAGATATGGGAAGGTTTGCATAAAATTAATAGCAAAGTTAACGTGTTCTAGCACGCTACAGTTTCGACAAAAAATGTATTTATTTGCGCTAGAAATATTTCTAATATTGTCTGTGTTCGTTAGTAATTATTGATTTACCAAAATATTCACTATTTATATACAGGGCGAGTCAGAACTCGGAATGTTTGTTTTCTCACGTATTTCAAATTGAACACCCTGTATTTTAGTATTAGTGTAGTAAACTCCTCCCTTCACGGGCTTTCTTATTTATTAAGCATCCCTATACCTAAATCCACTACTTTTTCAGTTATTTTAATTGCTTCACTGTCTAAATATTGATGTTCAGCTAAGAAATAATCAAGTACCTATAGCACTACGGTTGCAATTTCTTCATAATGAATAAAGTATTAAAATAGTTAGTATAGTTAGGAATCTTAAATGTTATCCGAGACAAAACAGAATGAAAACACAAATTCGCGAGCAGGCTATGACTTTGACATTAATTAGGTTGAAGTTATGACATAACAGAATAATTTTACTGCTGCCTATATCGGTTAAAAATGAATTTTTCTCGATAAGTATTAATTAATATAATTTTTGTATTGGGAGAAAGTATATAATAAAAATGTTTTACTTGCAAGACGACTTTATCATCAGCAATTCCCTGAGAGACAACAACCACGAACAGAAGCTTTTGAAATTTTGTTGGAACGGTTTCGTCGAACTGGAAGTGAGAATTATGAAAAATCTAACCGAACCAATACTGTTTTAACAGATGAAAATGAATTTAATGTACTTCTTAGTATTAATGAAAATCCACATATTAGTACCAGAGCGATGTCAAGAGATTTAGATATTAGTAGCCGTAGTATAAGGAGAATTCTAATTCTTCTTTTGAATGATAATGATTACAATAAAAGGGTTGAATTTTGTCAGGGAGGAGGGCACAACGAAAAATTCAGGAACATGCTGATTTTTTTTTTGATAACGTTTTATTTGGAGACGAAGCAACGTTTCACAAAAATGGTACTACAAATAGACATAATTTTCACTATTATTCAACTACCAATCCGTACCATATCATCACTAAAAGCCGAACAAGCAGGTCATTGAATGTTTGGGGTGGCCTTCTTGGAGATTATGTTATTGGACCCTACTTTTTCGAGGATAAATTAAATTGAAAAATGTGTTTTGATTTTATGGAAAACCGTTTGCAAGAATTGTTAGAAGGCCATTAACTATTCGCACGCTCCATTCATTTTTTAATCAAAGAACATTTGAATTATAAATTTCCAGGAAGATGAATTGGAAGGGGAGCTTCCGCTAATTGGCCCCCTAGATCTCCGGACTTAACAAAGGTTGATTCCTTCTTGGGGGATTATATGAAACACCTCCTACTACAAAAGAAGATATGAAAGTTGTGTATCGATAGCAACGGAGATCATTTTGAAAAATGAGAAAATGAATGAAGAATAAATAATTCTTTAATTCGTTTCTACTATTTTTGTTATTTACTTGTTTTATAATTAAATGTTATCTTATTATCACTTTGTGTTTACTATTTATTTATGTTAATAAGTAACTGTAAAATAATCTTCACACAGGTCAATAATAGCCAGTTCGTGAGTACTGGTTTTTTCACTTAACTTTGAGTCGGATAATGATAATTTTTAACGACTTAGCTTAGCATTATAATATTTTTTAACCTAAGCAGTAGCTTTCTTCTAATGTTTCTATTCAATTAATTAAAATCAGATCCGTTTTTATTTAAAATTACGTTTTCGACATATAGAAACGCAAATATCTCATAAAGTAGTGGATTTAGATATAGGGAATGCTTAATAAACAGGATGTTCCATTTGAAATACGAGTTCTGACTCGCCCTGTATATAAATAGTGAATATTGTGGTAAATCAATAATTTTTAACGAACACAGACTATATTAGAAATATTTCTAGCGCAAATAAAACATTTTTTATCGAAACTGTAGCGTGCTAGAACACGTTAACTTTGCTATTAATTTTATGCAAAACTTCCCATATCTTTTAAAGTAAACTGAATAACATAGGAAAATCCTATATTATTATAAAGGTAAGGTCAAGAGGAATCGTAAACAGTAAAAATATATAGGGTGTTCCATTTAAAATAAGGTAAGTAGGTATGGTTTACCCTGTGTTTATTTGACACCCTGTATAGTTAAAAATATTTTTAGGTTATAGGCCTTCATGCGCTTCAACTTTTATCTTAATTAGTCTAGTAATTAATGCGAGCTGTACCTCCTTACAGTTCCTATGTTCGTCAGATTCTCTCTCTCTCTCTCTCTGTTTGACACTCACATTCTGTCTGGGTAGGTGCTCTTATGGCACAGTTCCGCTGACACCACATACTCTCCTGGGGGTTTATCAACCGAATAGAGAGGTTTGACGTCTATGAGAGTCTCAAAGGCTCAGTCTCAATCTAATATATATCTCTGTTAACTGTTATTGTAAAGTAGTACTTTGTGGGGACTTTAACATTAACTTTTTGAAACCATCGAAGGAATTAACTATGTTTTTAGATCTAATGGATATTTATGATCTCATCCTCACGATTCAAGAGCCTACACGCTTGAAAAATTGTGTAGATAATGTGTGTGTCAGTAAATCATTTCCAGCATATAGCAGTGAGGTTATATTCAATGGCATCTCTGACCATTCCGCTCAAAAACTAACGGTATCTTCCTCTGATTTTAATATTGATGTTGTAAGTAGTAGTAGATATAAGCGTCAAATCGATAAAATAACTCTAACAGATCTTAGAAATCGTTTGGCTAATGAGGATTGGGCTCAGGCTATTGAATCCGTGGACGTAAATGCCCAATACAAAAATTTTACTAACATTTTAAATTATAATTATCAAATTGCATGTCCATTAGTATTGCAGCGCAAGAGGGGTAATTGTGGACCCGGCTGGATCACTGGAGGTATTCGTACATCTGCGCAAAAATTAAAAATCTTATATCAACTCACTTTGACTGGTGATGTAGATGCAATAAATTATTACAAGCATTACAAATATATTTATAGGCAGGTTATTAAAAATGCTAAATTATTACATAATAATCGAATAATAAGCATGTCAAATAATAAAATAAAAACAGCTTGGAACATTATAACTCCTAGAAATAAGCAGCCTCAAGAACTAGATTCACTGGAAACTGCAGACGGAATATTGAATGACAGAGTAGATATTGTAAATTATTTTAATAGGTATTTTAACAATATAGCGAATGAAGTAGCATGAATGAAGTAGAATGAAGATGCGCATGTGTATAAAGACTCTTTGCCTAGTCATCCTAAGACCTTCTTTTTGAATCCCACAACAGAACTTGAAGTGATCAGAGTTGTGAAGCAATTAAAAAATTCATTTTCCAGTGGGACTGATAATTTTAATTTTTATTGAAAGAATGTATAGATCAAATTGCAACACCACTTACAAATATCATAAATAATTCTTTTGTTCAGGGTGTTTTCGTACAAGATCTTAAAATTGCAAAAATAAAACCATTATTAAAAACTGGCTCTACTTCCGCGGTAGAAAATTATCGTCCAATATCTTTATTGAGTACCTTTTCAAAAGTTATAGAAAAATTAGTGGCAACTAGGGTTGTTGATTTTTTGAGCAAGGAGAATATGCTAAATTGTAATCAGTTTGGATTCAGAAAGGGTAGATCGACCGCTTCAGCTATATTAAAATTTCTCGATATTTTATATGAAGGTTTAGATAAGGGTCAATCATGTATAGGATGCTTTTGTGACTTGAGTAAGGCTTTTGATCTAGTTGATCATGGCATTTTGCTAAAAAAGATCGAGAAATACGGTATTAGAGGAGTTGCGCATAATTGGTTCGCCAGCTATCTGAGTAATAGGCTACACTGTGTGGAATTAAATGGTGTAAGATCGGACTCATTAGTATTAGAAAGAGGTGTTCCTCAGGGGAGCGTACTTGGTCCATTACTATATATATTATACGTCAATGATTTGTCATTACCTAATACCGTTATGTTTGCAGATGACACATCAGTACTAGTGACTACTGAAAAAGAGGGTGATACTACTCTGAGGGTTAAAGAAACGATGTCCACTATTGACAATTATTTCCGGTCTAACAGGCTTCATCTGAATAGTAGCAAAACTGCCTTTATTGAATTTCAAACTAAAAATATCGATAGATGTTACTCACGATATATTAGGGTTAACGACCGGAGTACAAGTATTGTACAAGTTGAAAAGACAAAATTTTTGGGCCTCATTATTGATTCGCGGTGCAACTGGAGAGATCACATTGATGCACTGCGAAAGAAATTAAACACTGCTTGCTTTATATTAAGTAGACTAAGAGACCAATTGCGTTTAGATGTTCTGATAATGTATTACTATTCACATTTTCACTCCTTGGTTTCGTATGGGTTGTTAGCTTGGGGTATTGTTTCAGACTCAAACATAGTATTTAAGCTACAAAAAAGAGCAATTCGCATAATGGTAGCGGCTAGCCCTAGAACACCTTGTAAGGAACTTTTTAAAAAATTAAAGATTCTCACATTGCCTTGCATTTTAATTTATCAGTTGTGCTTATATGTTCGAGAGAATGGTGAGGAATTTCATAAAATAAATAGGTATCATAATTATAGTACTAGAAGTGAACACATTCTTGAAATTCCTCTCCATAGATTGACATTAACGGAGCGCAATCCTAAGTATATGGCCATTAAAGCTTATAATAAATTGCCTGTAATCTATAAGGAGATGCCATTGCACATTTTTAAAAGTAAAATGAAACAGTTTCTTCTTTCGAAGGTGTATTATTCCCTACAAGAATACTTCGATGACTCTGAAATTTAATAGCAAATAGAAATGTTTGTGTGCTAATTTGGCTGTTTTGATGTAGTTGTGGACTGATTTACGCTTTGTGTTTTGCATATTGTATGTTCTATGTATGTTCTTTTTAAGCTTTTTATATTTACATTTGCCAGTTTGTTTTTAATGTATGTGTATACAGTACAAATCTTGCACCTATGGTTGGGGCTCGACTTAATCACGAACAGAATCAGCTCGATAACTTATAAACCATAACAATTAGAATAGTGTTCTCGTAGACTTTTTTGGAGAAAATTTCATGCTTTACAAAAAAGTCTTAAACGTTTTTTGATATCTTCTGTCGTTAAGCCTACGTCTGCAAAGAAAGGGGCACTTAGGGTTATTTTTGCGATATTTTCCTTTTTTTGGCGAATCCAGCTTTAACCGTATAAGATATCAAGGAAACTTGTAAGACCTTTTTTGTAGAGCATGACATTGTCTACAAAACGTCGAGGAGAGCACTACTCTAGTTGTTATCGTTTTCAAGTTCTTGAGGTAATTTTGTTCGTGACTACGTCAAACACCGACCATAGGTGTATGATTTGTACAGTATATATATATATATATCTTATATTTTGTATGACGTATCCTATGCTCAAGTGTAGTCGAAGGGATTAAATGATATTATTATTATTATTATTATTATTATTATTATTGTTGATATTTTGGTAGACAAGAAAATAAAAAGTCCGGAATAATTTTTAATATTCCACTACACGAAGTGTCAAGCAAAAGAAATCTTCATCAGTTGACACAAACTAATCTCCCCCAAAACAAAAAAGAAAAAACAAAAACGAACTTAATTACATCTTAATATTTCCCAAAGAACTTTTCCACCCCAATAACCTCATCCGAAATCGTTGGAGATTTCACAAACTGATAACCCCTCCCATCTCCCTCGCCCAGTTTACCACTGATGAGGTCGACCTCACAACCACCGCTAAATTGTAATTAACTTTTCAGTTTCACGGACTTCCAAAGTTAAATATATAGTAGACGTGGAGGAGAGTTCCTATTTGGCGTTCGCGAAATTATTATTAGATCTGCACGCGGAGAAACCGAACGTTATTACTGTTGTTGCTCTGGCGCTTCCAGAGAGAGGGAGAAATAGACGATTGACGTAGTAATAATAGAAGTAAGATATGCCGATATTTGAGTTGAATGACGAATGCTAAAGGGTACTTCTAGGATACTGTCTAATTGTGTAATAGTAGCGTGTGTTCGGATGCTCCGATGTGTGTTCGTTGAACTGGAGAAACAATAGTTTGGAAATGTATTTCCGGTATTAATTGGGCTAACCGGATGTATGTAATACGTGTATGTGTTGTTTCGACGATGAGTTTCGTTGTGTTTTGTTTTGGGAAAATAAGCGGAAACCTCGGTCAGAAATTAGAGATAATTTTCCTGGAGAATTTGTCGTTAACGAAGCTGATGGAAGATGATATCCGATTGCAATCATTTTCTACACATTATTTGCTCTTATATAAAAACAAACTCATATTAATCGGTTCACATCCTTTCGTGAACGTGGATTCGAGTCTCACGTTGGGGGCCAAATTTGTATTGAAATTTTGCTCAGCACTCCAAGCACGTCTGATTTTTAGCATGACTTTTATAATAATAGATACTGTACTGAAAAACGAATGTCAAGTTTAGGATTTTATTATCAGGTTATAAAAAGATATCCTGAACTCACTCTAAGAACAGGAGAATTTACCAGCCTCATGAGAACTGTGGGGTTAAATAGGCAGCAAGTGCAAGTGTTTTTTGACAAATTAGAAACTTTGATGAAGAAGTTTTCTTTTTCTACATCCAAGATTTTTAATTCAGACGAAACTAGAGTGTCGTGCGTTCATGTTAATAGTAATCCTTTGGAAACCACAGTGCAATAGGACGAAAAATTCTTCAAAAGAATTGAATGAACGGCTTATAATGAACGCACCCAACGAAACTGTAGGTGTTGGCCACCCAAACGGATGAATAAATGAGGGATTGTATCTAAGCTATGGTGATGTACTGAGCATATCACCTCACACGAGTCATAAACTACAACCCTTAAACAGAATCTTCACGAAACCGTTTAAAAATTACCTGCAGGGAAGCTTGTTCTTTCTGGATAAGAAAGAATACAAGCTTGACAATAACGGATTAGTTTCTGAAGTACAGATACACCGGAGTATGCAGATTGGAAATACCAAAAAAAAATGATTTTCTAGTCCTCTTTTAATCAGGATCTCTTCACTAACCTCTTGGACTTTCTTCCATCAAAATTGACTGATTTGGAAAGCCGCACATCATCGAATCAGCTACCTAAAACTGTGTCAAACTTAATAATAATAATTATAATAATAATTCCGACAGATGACGTTAGCATTAACACACGTGATCTCTGTAATCGTTCGGAGAATGTCTAGAGATCTGCCCTTGTTGGTGTCCAGTTATCGCCCGATAGAGGTCATGGAGTTTATCTTCTGATTTTCTTTCGAGTGATTTCAGGATATATCGGGTACGGGGAATACGTTTGTTGGTTCATATTCTTGTATCACGCACTGATGGGAACTAACAAGTTCGAAACACGTGTCTGTGTGTCAGGACTGAACTTTCAAACGTTTCCTTTTACGGCGTGTGGTTAACGTCAAATTCTTGGGCTTGAATTAGGTTTTCCTTTTTCATTGCTACATGTTTATTCTCAACTATAGGATATGTCAAATTATTGCCTAACGGGTCGATGGCCGCTGTAGTTAGGCGGCTGACTATCGTTGTGGGAGGACGATAGGTGCCGGGGTTCAATTCTCTGGAGGGACGCTGACATTTTTTCAGAGAGTTTAATCTCGGATCGACTTGCCATTTGCTGTTGGGAGCAAAGTGATTAACAGCGCGGCATCATAAAAGGCGATATGGTGCTGTCACAAAGCCATTTCAACACAACTTACACACACAAAACTACACGGCGAGAGTTGCAGTGATAACCAGACAAGTAATACAGCTTACGGAGTCACTGCAACTAAGCGCCCACCACACATAAGAAAAAAACTAAGACATATTCAGGGATCTGTTAAAAAGAAATAATGAAGAATTTTATTTTCCATGGGCGGAGCGGGGAGGGGGGTGAAGGAGAATATACGGAGGTAATACTATCAAAGAATAAATGGTGCGCATTTAACTTAGAAGAACATCCTGTATAAGCAAATATTGTAGGAAAGATGTCTTAGTCGCAGCTGCCTATTATGCTTCTTAAAAAAAAGTTAGAAATAACGTCACAGGGGCGATGTTAGTAGTAAAAAGGTGGGTTTCAGTTACGACGTTATTGTAATAATGATTTATTCGTTTGATACAATTTTTACTTCGCGCACTTGTGCGGGAAAGTCGATAATATGTTTTGCTAATTCACTAGCGATCTAATTTTTTTTAATTTAACTGTAAATATGAGTTTGATCTCACAATAACGAAAATATTTATAGAACATCCCAGACAATCCTATTCAAATATTAGGCCACAAGGACTCATCTCCAATTTCATTTCCCCCTATCTTATTGTATTTTTTTTTACCTCCTAGCCTGTTGTATCACATCTTTCGTCTTCATCCTTGACAATACGCGCCAAACGAATTACATATCAGAAAAGCAAACGAAAACAAACGCTACCGGAACCACAGTAACGTAACTCTTGTTTACTCTTCGCCAAAATCCATCCGTGGATATAATAGAAACGCTGTGTTGTCTGCTGGGTCGAAAGATGCGTGCTGTTTTCTGTATACACGCGTATATTTTTCCAAAGCGAACGAAATTCAATTTCCAAGTTATTCCCCAAGATCGACGCAACTCCGTTCTATAGTTCATGCAACCTTGTGCCCTTGTGTTCTTCTTCCCTTTTTTCGGGCATCCTACTCCCCGTCAAACATCAAAGATTCAATATGGTTAGAGCGTCGTGGGTGCTATCGATCCACCTTCAGACAACTAATGTGTATCGAGAAAAAGAGGAAAACCAATAAAATGTAGTTTTTATCGCCCACTTGCTTACGATATTCTTATCGCGTTGTGTTCGGAAAAGGTGCGCTTAACTTTGTTACGTTTTCCCTTTTTGGCACGCTCGTGATTTATTAGTTTTTCGTTTTAAAGTTAGTTTATATTTAATTGTAACTGTGTAGTTAGGAATTTTGAAACGTAATGGTTTTGTGAGTCCTGTGAGTTATCGACATAATTTTGTACTTGGGAACAACAAGCAAAATTCATCACTAAACTGGACAAGCTGAAGAGACCAGTTCGGATTTAGATTTGACCAATGGCATCACCACCGCCTTTAATCGACCATTATGGCATCGCTGAACTTGGAACCAATCCCTCAAAGAGGAAGATGCTATCTGGCGTTGCACAAAACGAAAGGAGGAAAGGAGGAATTCCTCGGCTCACTTAAGTCTAACAATAAATTCGGAGAAGACTATAACGGAAGAGTCAGGAACTGACGCACCAAAAAAATTTGATCCCCAAAGAGAGAGTCTCAAATTGTGTTAAGCTGGGGTTGTCCACCCCCTCCCCATGTCGTTGTATCTATGCCTTGAGGAGTGATATTTGCACTCCGACCTGAAAGGTCTATTGTGTCCCCCTTCGACTTCATAGCTAGCTTGCTAAGCTTATCTGCTTTAAAAAATTGGGATGGCTTGATTTTAGGCAGATCTCCCTCTTCTATTTCTTAAAATCGTAGGTGCATAGCCCTTGAATTACCTAGTACTACGCACTCAGGGAGGATATGCATAGAAGTTTCGTCTTCCTCCTAGCAGAAACGGCATTCTGCTGTTCCTGCTAGCCCAATTTTTTTCATATGCCTTCGGAGCCTACCGTGACCTGATGGGACTCCTATCAGTTGCTTTCATTGAATATTTATGTTCTGGTTATAGGTTCCCCAGAGTTGTTTTCGCTTGTTTCATTCCATGTTGATCAAACCAGTGCTTGGTTTTCCTTTGATCAACTTCTTTTTTTAGTTTCTCTAATATTGTGCTCTGACTGATTTCGCAAAAAGGTTCAGTGCCCAAGAAAGATGCATTCGCTCCTTTTTTGGCAAGTTTGTCTGCATTCTCATTTCCTTGTAATCCGGTGTGTCCCCACACGAGAGTGACTTTGTTTTCCCTGCCTAGCTTGTTTAGCTTAGACAGGAAGTCCTAAGCCATTTGTGAGCTGATTGTATAGGAAGACAGCGCTTTAATGACTCCTTGACCATCGGTCAAGATGATAATCTCCTCATTCCGGTATTTTCTTTCTAGGTTAAATTAGACGCATCTTTCTATAGCGTGTATTTTCGTCTGAAGGTTTCGGAGTACTTAGTTTTGGGCCCATATACTCCAATTCCAATCGCTCCGATTGTCCTGGAGCCATCTATATACCATAATATGGCATTCTTGTTCAATTCCTTTATGGTGTTTTGATTCCATTCGCTTCTGAAGCTTAGCCTCGTAATAATTTTTTTTTCCAAGTTCCACAACAGATAATCTCCTAGCAGGATTTTGGGGCATCAGTCTGTATGTGGTTTGTCTGGCCACACTCTCCACTAAAATGTGAAGAGGTGTGAGATTTAATACCACTTCTAAAACGGCCGTTGGGCATGTGTTCATCGCACCAGTAATGCAAACGCATCCTGGCGCATCCTCGTTGTGGTTAGACTGCTTCGTTTACTCCAAGCTACTGCCTCATAGGTGATGATTGGTCTCACTATTGCAGTGTATACATCCAGTGCAGAATTTTTGGGTTTCATCCCCAATTTTTCCCTGCAAAGTTTCTACAAATTCTTTGAATTCGTGCTTGTTCCAGAGAAGTTTATTATCTAAGACCTATGTAGATATTTAGTCTCTGTCTTCCACTCAATGCTCTGCCCATCTAGTTTGATGATTTTGAGATTGAGTTTCCTTTTCCTTGTGAAGGCTCGTCCCCCACATCATTACCCCTGTCAACTCTCTAATCGCCCAGATTCTAAACAGCTGCAAATCTGTACAGAGGCCTTCTGAGAAACCGAATTGTTCCTGCTGCAAGAGGTTGTGGATAAATAGTTCTGGTTTTAGTCTGCTGATGATCATTGGCTCTACGATCTTAGATAAGGAAGATATGAAAGAGAGAGGGAGGGTGGTAGATCTAAGACAACAAGTTTTTCGAACATTGACTATGATGGAGTGCTTGACAGGTTTTTTTTTTTGACAGAAGGAGAAAGAATACCAGCAGAATTGCTCATCTTGGATTATGTTCTTAATCAAAATATCTTTCTTAGGAGAGGGGAGGTTTAAAGGAAGCAGAGGAATGCCTCCATGGCGTAGATAATAAGGACGATAATGTCTAGGACTAGTTTTAAAAGGTTTGGCCCAGCAGCACACTGTTGGATATCAGATCCGAGAGAGTCTTAATAGGATTGAGAGTTTTAATAAAACGATTGCCTTTGATCGACCTAAGGTGGTGGTTAAAATCTCGGCCTCTATATCCTCTATATTTTTGAGTAGATGGTTGGGTAAGGAGGTATGGTATCAAGATCCTGCATCAAAGAGCTTATCTAGTGAACTTTAGCAGAACTTCACTTAAGCAGAAGAGGGAGCCAGAAGCTGTATTGCTTGTCAAAACCATTGAGTGCAGCTCTTGCTGTGTAATACGAGTGTATAAATGTGTTTCCATGGCCTTGTTACAGCATTACTTTCTCGTAAACAATACTGTGTCGTTAATTATGTCTCGACAGCTCAATCAGGGTATCGATGAAATAAAACAAGATTCGAACCCACAACCATACTATCACGACCTCCTTATCCATGCTTAACTGCTATTCACTAATAATAGAACACGTGTAAAAAAAAAAAAAAGAAGACGAGGCGACAAAATAAAAAGAACTAAATCTTCATCGTTACTGTCGCAAAGGCGAGGTAAAAAATGCGGAGCTATAGCAAACAAGACATTCCATTTCCTAAATTAAAGCTAACGAGTATTAGCGGTCGTCGGGAAGGCAGCTAAGCTACAGCGCCTCGGCAAATTGAATCCGCAATTTGTATAAATAATTTAGCAGTATCGGGAAAGTTGCTCGGTTCAACAAACAGCACAAGAAAGAGGGGCGTCAGCTTAGCTTACATATAGCCCGCATGTGTACACCGCGACTCTATAGACGACATTAAAGTTGGCTTCGCTCGCGTTCTGAAATAGTTAAGCGGGTTGAGTACTTCGGCGAAAGGAGAGGAAGCTCCTCTACTGGTTTAAGGAGTCCTTAATAGATAATGCATACCTTTAATCATTCAATTTAAACTTGCGCTGATCCATCTCTCTCTCTCCCTGTCTCTCATCATCCACCTATTTTCTTCTCTTGTATTATTGTTCGCGTCGACATTGCATCTGCAAAGATAATCTTGAATTTCTAAAGAACGATGCTGTTTGGTCTTTTATGCAAGATCTATTGTAGACGTAACGTAGTGAATTTACGCCGCGGAAACGTAATTAGAATTTTCATAATTTAACTAGGTTGGCAGCAATGAGGAAGAAGAAGTGTAATATAAATTAGGTTTACTCCAGCCCCTGCATAGATGCCAATTGCAAAAGGCAATATCTTTTCGAATCGACGCTCGGTACTCCTTTTTCGAAGCGGCTAACATTCATTAAGCACGTTCTATTTCAGGAGCGGTCACACAGTGTAACAAATTGAACTTGCACGTTGTTCCTCTTTGGAGGGGAAAAGGGGAAAGGGTGAGGAAACCTCTTGATTAACTCGAAGGCCATAATTCTTCGTTTTTGTTGCGGAAAAGTAGAACAAATACAAAATGGTGAATTTAACCGTTTATAAGGGTGTTCCGCAGGGTGGTGTTCCTGCATCCTCCTCTCTTTTTGCATATACAAGTTCAAACCCCACACACGAACATAATTAAAAATGTAACATATCGAAATCAATACTTCATTAAAAATTGATGGCGATTTTAAGAATTTATAGACAAGGAATAGAAAATTTTGCAATACACAGTCGTTAGAGGAAGGGTGCTGAAGAAGTTTCAGCTTCAGTGGTCAAATATTTGTTGCTAGCTTAGGCGCGATGAGCTAGAGCGTTATTGTGATGGAGAAATTTTGACATTGGCCGCAGATTCCTCATAGATTTGATGACTTTGGGGCGGCACTGTTCTGTGTACCACTTAGCTCTGATCATCTTTTATATGTCCAAGACGAGACGCTCCAGTATTCCAGTCGATTCGAACACCTCCCAGCATCACATCACACGTTGTGTCATTTGTGTGTCTCAATTGTGGATAATAATGCAAAGAACACTTTTAGTCAAAATGGCTATTCTAAGCGCCTAATTGATTCAGTTTTCAAACAAAAAAAGTGTTCGAAAAATGTTTTTGATGTTATTTCAACATAGTTTCACGAGAAAGACGTGTTGGCGTGACTGGTTTCTATATTAAAAAAGGTATCTTTGGTTTCAGATCTTGTAGATCTTACTTATCTAGGCTTAAGTGATGTATGTCTATTGATAAGAAGCCGTAACGTTCCATACTTGGGCCATTTCTATTTTCCATATACATATCACGTTTCTGTTCGCTCGCAAAAAAAGAGCCTTCACTTTATGCACAAATTTAGCTGTCAACTTTAAATTACTGCTGCTCGGTCTATGATCTTTTTTTGGATTATACTGATAAAAAAGAATACCAAAAGCTTAAAATTCTTGTCTGAGAGAAAGCAGATCCGGTGGTTGAATATGGAAAACACAAGACGGTTTCGCTCTTACTCTCTTTTCTAGAAAGTTCTAGCATTATATAACTCCGAGTTGCTTATATAATAAATTGAGCTTTCGAAGATATATCACTTTCAGTCTACTATAACCTCATCAGTACGCGATGTGATTTGAGCTGCAACGCTATTAAACCTGCCACACATGCTAATGGAAACAATCTTGTGTTGTTGCAGTGTTTAATAATAATAATAATAATTATTATTATTATTATTGATCCATTGTACATATAATTGTAATTGGTTAAGTCAAATTTAAACATAAGTGTTTGATTTCATCTATCTTAGTAAAAAAAGATTGAATAAAACGAGAATTACAAAGATATAAATGCAAAACAAAGGTATATTACAATAGACATTGCATTATATTGAAGTATCAGACAGATTTACAAATTTGCGTATTGCAATATATTGTAGTGAAAATAGCAGCCTACATGCCTAAGTGTCATGTTGTGTACTGATGAGGTTATAGTAGAATGAAATCTTTAATGGTACCTGTAGTGTTGGGGTCTCGTAATATCGAGATAAAACATCGCTATCACCAACATCACAACTTTTGATTGATGGGCTCTTATCATCAACCAAATACTGATGCCCATGCGTTCTCGAAACACGTGTCCGTAGTAATTAATCAAAAGTTGTGGTGTTGGTGAGACCGATGTTTCATCTGTCATTCTCATTAATTTCTTGTTAGCTAGAAAGCTAAACTTTGATCGAAATTCCTATTCAAAATAGATTCTGTCAGTCGTACCCCCTCCCCCACAAATTCAAAACTATACAGGATGTTCCACAAAAATTTCCCAAGACTATAACGTCTTTATTTTTTTTATATTTATGTTTTCAGTGATCTATACGTCAAATTAAACGGTTTCGAAACGATTACATGTTGCGATGAAAATGATCCTTTTGTTCTTACATACTTAGATCGGGAAAAATAAGAAAAATCTATCCATTAGACGGCAAATAAAGACGTTACAATCTTCATAATGACATCACGGTTAGACTTTGACAATAAATCTTTGTGAACGTTTATTTTCCATGGCACACTGGATAAGTATCGATGAGTTATGTGTGCAATTTTTGAAAAAATCTAATTGTCTCCTAAACTATCAATTTTATGTATAGGATATATGGGACATAAAAGATGTAGAATTGGACCCCGAAGACGACTAAGTAATAAAATATGGGAGGTGCCATTTGAAAAAATGGAGTTATGGTTCTTCAAAATTTCGAAGAGTTAACGTGCCATAGTAAAGTAACCACGCAATGTAGACAGCTGTTCTCAGCGCTAAAATATACTTCAACATGTTGTTTAAGTATATTATGAATTTTAAATTGATATCCGAAAAATCGTGTGTTCTCTGATTTTTTGAATAAATGTCTGCTATAGCAAATTTTTTCAGAAAAACTTGAATAACTACAAAACGTACCAATCAAATTGTAAAAAGTAAAGATATTCATAAAGCTTATAAATAGGGGAGTCCAAATATGTAAAAATATACAGGGTGTTCCATTAAAAATAATAAAGTAGATGGTGACTAATCTAATAATATTTTCATTGAAGTGAACATGATTTAATTTTTATTTTTTACATTTTTGAATTATTCCATTTTGAGTTAAACTTCGTACAGTAACTTAGTACAACTTATAATCTAATTGTAAAAAAATAGTTAACCTCAAATAACTATTATAAGAACCTATAAAATGATTTTTACCAAACGTCTGCATGTGGATACAGCATACCAGTTTCCTGAATCATACCACACAGTCTCCTAAATCGTACTGCTAGTGTAACTATAATATTTTTAGGAAGGTTATCACAAGAAAAAGTTTTTTTTTTGTATTTTTTATATAAACTATATTAAATTACACAGAAATGGTGTCTCAATCAACTATTACAGTCAGTACAAAAAAAACTGTTTCATTCAATGCATTTTAAACACTGCACCATGTCTTCAATTGAATGTTTTTCACAATGTTTGTAAAAGAAATTCTCTTGCGACACCTCAACAACCACACCACAATGATTCGAGGTAGAGGGCAGGCGTAGCTGTTGTTAAGTCCATCTTGCTCTCTCTTCACGTTTACAGCTTTTTTCTTTGACATTTTGTCTTCAGATTTGGTTTCCTCCATTTTTTCTTTTTTGGTTAAGATTTTTGGCTTAACTTTGACCATTTTCATTTTCAGTTCCTTTACTTTATCCGGTACAGCTTGCAAGTCCTTAGCCATCTTCAGCTGTTCTTTGTAGGAACTGCTGATGAGTATTTTCGCTTTTTGTACTCCTGAAATAGTTTTGTTCTTTGATTTTCTAACTTTGGTTGGGCAAATAGGAGAAATCTTCTCAATGGAAATTTTAAAAGTTGACTCCGTCGACTTTAGAGAAGGTTTGTCTGCATCATCTGGACTTTATCTGGATCTTTGGCCAAACAATATCCAAAGAACCATTAATAGGCTCATTAGGTGTTCATGTAGGTATTTGCATCTTGTGCAATTTGT
The DNA here is from genome assembly GCA_023690525.1 of Holotrichia oblita. Taxonomy (NCBI): domain Eukaryota; kingdom Metazoa; phylum Arthropoda; class Insecta; order Coleoptera; family Scarabaeidae; genus Holotrichia; species Holotrichia oblita. The sequence continues at coordinate 4,745,087 of CM043021.1, forward strand.
GGAGGCTTCTTAACCATATCTATACAGGCGTAGCAGTCTTATCAGTGTTGTCAAAAGTAAGAGTTTCAGCAGGGCAAAAGTCACATTCGTTGTCGCATTCTCGATGATAGCTGCTTTCCCATATGCTTCTGCTACAATACCAGACACTTGGTATCGGCTCACACACAACCCAGGGTCATTTTTGAATAGCCTGGTTGTAAAATCCTTTAAATGGCTTAAAGAATCTCCGGTCCAAGGGTTAGATACGGTGCCTAAGGAGTTGCAGTAATATTATTCCATGAGTTCTGGATAACTGAAAAGTTTCAAGGTGTTTTGAATGAGTCGTGTGTCCATCTAGAACTAATAAAACCTTGTTTTGTTGAGTTGCTCTAATTGTGCCAATAAAGTGCTTCAATCACATGACAAACAAATTAGTAGTCATATAGCCAATTTCAGAAACTGTGACGATACTGCCTAGTAGAACTTTTTGGCATTTTGTTTGTACTGTGCTCACGCCGGATTCATCTACATTATATATTCCAGTAGAATAAATTTTGTTTTCATCGACAATTTTTTCCAGAATATCAAAGAACTCAAATACGTTTTCTTTGTTGAACCCTTTCACTCGTGAGATTGATGTAGCTTGGGGCTCCCTCAAGGTTAATTTAGGGTGACGAGCTTTAAAGGAATAAAACCATTTTTTACCAGTCATCTGTGATTCTATAGTTAATCCGAAAAAACAGCTTTAGAATATAGTTGACAAGCTCCTTTTCGACTGCTGGATGTAAGGTTAAGCTTCTTCCAAACGACTTGCATTCTTCATTGGCGTTGACATTTTTACTAAATTAGACACTAATAGCATATGTACCTTTGATATTACTTCATAAATACCGTAACAAGTGGTAAAATCCACCGCAGTAAATCCCAAAACAGAAGTTCCGAAGCTGTGAATCACAAATTCGTTTATAAAAACTGAACGACAACTTGCAGCGCGACTAAACTTCCATAACCCACTGAAGAACAATAACAGTTGCATCAGATGCTGCCAGAGCGCTGGCAACATGTTCAATAGCCATAAAACTCTCCCTTATATAATTATAAATTTTCAAATTTATATTTTGACCAGAATGCCATAAACTTCTAATGAACGGTCTCTCGCTGAGACACCCTGTATATTGTAATGGTTCGGATTTTAATACTTTAATACGTGCGTAATCTCGCTCGTATAAATTTCATACAACAACAAGGATAATCGGTGATTTTTATTAAATTGGTTCCAAGATTATAAAAGGTTGGTTCCTGTAAAAGAATTAATAAGCGTGTTCAACACAAATTGCGTTGTAATATTGCATCTAGACAGTGCACTATATCTATAAATACGCTTGAAAATATTTAAATTGTAGGAGTATCGATATCAGACAGAAATATCCTGTTTTGACGGGGAATTTACGAGAATCTCGATAGAGAGCTTTCGCCAGCAAAAGACCCGGCACAATCTCCGAAGAAACAGCACCACGTTCTATTCCTGTGCAGCTCTCGGAAACCTCGCATCTATTTATTTACCTTTTCGTATATATAGACGGCCCCGGAATATGGAATTCACGAATATGCATTCTTGAGTCGCACGTTCATTCTTTTATTTCCGTTGCGCTTGCAGAATATCTCGGTATATACTACGCGAGGTTGTGTTGTTGTGGAATTCCTGTGTGCATCTTTGGTAAATGTTCAGTAATGTGTTGTATGGTAGAGAGCTCACGTTAGACTCAATATTAAAAATAGGGGAAAATGCGGGATGTTATGTGTAAAATTGTAATTCTTTCGAAACTTCCCTCCTGACACACGAATTTCGCTACTCCGTACACGTTGTTTTAGTTTATGCGCGCGATGTCTTTACTTCCGTAATAAAAAAAGCTAGATTTTAGTAGAGGTATAATACTGGGCGGCCGTTAAACGTTACATAAATCATTATTTTCGTAATAAAATGTAAGCAACAATATTAATGCGTAATAAATTTCGAGGTATTTTGCGGAAGGAATCTCTTGTTTCCGGTTCAGCTATGGTTATTTCCAGAATTCTACGTCACGTTAATAAAAGAAAAGATTTATGTTGGTTCGGTAACGAATATTAAATTTATGTTCACCGTAATGATCTATAAGGGCGCAAAGCTTAATATTTATTTAAAGGAAAATATCGTGTTTTAAATATGAACAATTTTGGCCGAATTTCTTTTTGTGAGATATTTGAATTTGGCGCCCAATTCGCGATCAATGATGATACTTCAATAATCGTAAGAAGTAATTGTTAACTAGCAAATTAATTTGAAGATTTATTTTGGGGGTGAGAAAGAGAGGAGATGCGAGGGGTGGGGAAGTGGGATGCTTGCTTAAATCATATCGCAAGTCAAAAAAAAGAAAATGCAGAGTTACTGAGAAACCAGCCCAGTTTTATAATTTTATGTCGTGAAAAACCAAACTGTAGATTCAGTAGATAGTTCGAAATCAGGATTAGGAGGAGTAGAAAGTGATTATCAATTGATCATGTCCATATTAAAAAAAGACAATTAATAAATTCTCAGACAGACTATGACGGATGCTGTTAAAAATTGAAAAATATGACCTTGACTGAGATGATAATTTAGAAGAACAAGACAAGTTATGTGAAGAAAAACTAAATCAATTGAAAAAGATCAATAATTAGGGGAAGTTGGGGCAAAATGGCCACCTTAACAAACACCCTATAAATATTTTTTTTAATAACCGAGAAAGCATTTTGGTTGACTGAAATCTCTTCCTTCATGATTGAACTGTTTCTTCTCGACGTATCTAGTGATTTTAGATCAGAACTATGAAATTATAGAGAAAAACTGAGTTAGTGCAAATTATGAAATAAAAATACTTCATGGTTGTAATGAGAACACTGAAAACGAAATTTTAACATAGATTGTTTCATTATGTATCATAAAGAAAACGTTATAGATTGGAAGCTATACTAGGAAGCACTATTTATTAGTGACACAATCCCTAACAACTAAATAGACTAAATAACAAAGGTAATACCGAAAAAGTTTAACAACAATAATCCTAAAACTAAAAGAACTACACATGTTTGGTTTAATATTGTTTAAAACTTCTCTGGATTCAGAGGTGCTTACTATTTGGGCAAGAAACTTTTTTGTTGTCATTTTGTCAGACGTTAATTCTGTCAATATAAATTCATCATTATTTAGGCTTTTGATGTCAACCTCTTCTATATCGAAATCCTTTATCTTAGGATAAAATTCTAGATCGCTATCCGAATCATTTGAATTTGTTAACTCCACTACAGTTGAACTGTCTGACGATGTATCTTCCTTCATGTTTGTTTTCTTTTGTACTTTTGTCTTTCTGGTTTTTTACCAAATTTCTTTTGACCGTTTCTTTTTTGTTTTTTGATATTTTAATTTCTGTTGCAATCTTCAGCTCTCTAAAACACTTTAACCCACTGAACACCAAACAAGTTTGAACTAAAACACCGACGCGTTTTAGCAGCAATCCTGTCATTATAAAGGCGATAATAAAACTAAATTAAAATAAAATCTACAAGAACAGGTAACCTAAATGTTATGCACGGTCAATCCGATACGCATCATTAATTTCCAATTAACGAAAACAATGCCGAATGCGGTATAGGTCCGTTGTCACACTTCATTACACATGACTTATTTTTATATATTTCTAAACTTTCGAAAACATTTAGAAACTTACAATTGTTTATTTGTCTAATTAATTTAACATTCGTATGATCGATGTTGTGATCTGTTTCAAAAATGTGTTGGGCAACGCTCGATTTCTCAATTCTATTAAATCTAAGATAAGCCATATGCTCTTTGAATCTAGTTGAGACTGCTCTCCTGGTTTGCCCAATATATTTTTGATTACAATCTTTACAATTGATTATGTAAATACCTGACTTTTCTAGAGGTTGTATTTTATCTTTAGGGTTACCGATGAGACTTCGTAAACTAGTCCCAGAACTGTAAACTATTCTGAGATCTAGCTCTTTGAAGATTTTACTCAAACCTTTAGTGATAAAGGGAGCGTAAGGGAGAGTCACAACGGGTGAAGCTTTAACATCCTCTCGAAAAGTCGTAGATTCTTTCACAGTTTTCTTATAATTAAGCTTCCTAATTAACTTATAGATATGCTGAGGCTGGAAACCATTACACTTGGCCGCATCTTTTATAATTTTAAGCTCTTTCTCATACCTCGCCTTGTTCAAGGGAAAAGTGAGAAGTCTGTGGACCAAAAAATTCAGGATTGCCATTTTGTATTGAACACAATGATGGGAATCTGAAGGAATGTAGCGAAGTGTACTGGTTTCCTTTCTATACACGTCAAACTCTAATCTATTGTTATTTCTAATTACTAAAGTATCTAGAAAGGGTAGCTGACCGTTTTCTTCTCTTTCACAAGTGAACTTTATGGTTTCGAACCGATTATTTAATCGATTGAGAAAATCGTCAATATTACATTTTTTAGTGTCAAATATAGCGAAAATATCATCCACATACCTCAACCAAACCCTAGGAAAGTATTCGCTCTCAGATTCTAAGTCCTTTTCAAAACGGCTCATGAAAAGGTTAGCCAAAAAGGGCGACAAGGAGTTACCCATTGCCGTTTTTTCCAGCTGTTCATAAAAACTCCCGTTGAACTGAAAAATGTTGTGTTTCATACAGATGTCAGTTAAGCGAATATGTTCCTGGACACATTGTTGACTCAAACTGTTTTGAAGCAACAAGTTTTCGAGGTATGTCAAGGTGTCTGGAATCGGTACACTAGGAAAGAGAGAACTAACATCAAATGAAATCAATATTTCACCCTCCAGCAACTGAATATTTTGAATTTCTTTAATAAATTCTAGCGATTTTTTTACTGCAAAACTAGGTTGCTGTATTGGCAAATTATTAAATTCATTGGTCAGCCATTTGGAAAGCTTATCAGTTGGTGCGTCCATTGCCGAAACAATTGGCCTTACCCACTTGCCAGGTTTGTGAATTTTAGGTAAACAATATAATTTAGGGATAACAGGATTGGAAACATGTAGCTTACGTCTAACATCGGCAGTAACAAGGTTGTTACAAGTTTTAAACACATTGTTGACGTCTCTAATCATTTTCGGTAAAGGATTTTTTGAAATTGACTTATAAGGACCACTATTCAACAGGTCATTAACCCCATCATAGTTGTAGTCCTCTTTATCTAAAATAACAACCTTGTTCCTTTTGTCAGCTTTCAAATAAAAACAATCTTTTTCCCGCAAAGTTTTAATGATTTTAATGTTTTCGGATTTCTGAGGTGATTTATAGGATTTCAAATTTTTTGAAATACTATGTTTGCAGGCCTCCCTAAGGAACTGTTTTGTGGGCTCAGGAAACCGCTGGATAGAGGATTCTATCCCGGCAATAACCCACTCAACATTCGATTCACGAGTCTGCAAACCAAATTTCAATCCTTTATTCAAAAGATTAAGTTCCCGTTCACTAAAAGTTTGCGTAGAATGATTTTCTACTATGTTAATGGTATTCATCGGAGCTATTTTTTAAGAAACAACCTGTTTCTTAATTTCCTATCATGAGAGAATTTCCTATTCTGAACTTTCCTATCGATTGAAATAAACATGTTCCGTTGAAAATCACACCATAGTTGATATTCAACATTATTAAGATCTAATGTTAAAAATGTCCAAAGTTGGTAAGCTTGAATCTCAAGTTTACTGCGTTTGGCAAAAAGATATTCGATTTCTGAACGCAACCATTTTTCTTTCGCGTAACGAATGACTTTATCACTACTTTTGCAATTATTCGAAACCGTAACATTAATAAAGTTTGGAAAAACAGAAAAACGTTTACAAGTTTTCAGAAATCTAATATCTTCGCTAATAAACCCAATTTTAGCACTAACCTTATGGTATAAGTTCTGATCCTTGGACGTGGTAGCCATATTGCGAAGTTCTTCACTGGATCTCTTGGTGCAGAAGTAGAACACTAAACACTTTAACCCACTGAACACCAAACAAGTTTTAACTAAAACACCGACGCGTTTCAACAGCAATCCTGTCATTATCGAGGCGATAATAAAACTAAATTAAAATAAAATCTACAAAAACAGGTAACCTAAATGTTATGCACGGTCAATCCGATACGCATCATTAATTTCCGATTAACGAAAACTATGACGAATGCGGTATAGGTCCATTGTCACAGTTCATTACACATGACTTATTTTTAAATATTTCTAAACTTTCGAAAACATTTAGAAACTTACAATTGTTTATTTGTCTAATTAATTTAACATTCGTATGATCGATGTTGTGATCTGTTTCAAAAATGTATTGGGCAACGCTCGATTTCTCAATTCTATTAAATCTAAGATGAGCCATATGCTCTTTGAATCTAGTTGAGACTGCTCTCCTGGTTTGCCCAATATATTTCTGATTACAATCTTTACAATTGATTATGTAAATACCTGACTTTTCTAGAGGTTGTATTTTATCTTTAGGGTTACCGATGAGCTCTTCATAATTAGGGGTTGATGTTAGCACCATGATTTTCCCCCTTTTTAATTTTCTTTTTGGTGCTCTTGCATCAGTTACTTTTTGTTAAAGGCAATATGTCTTGTGGTGAATAGTACATGTTTTTTCAGCTAGCGTTGAATGGACTACAGGAGACGGTAATTCTAACTCTAGAGGGCTCTGGTTGTGAAGACTGACTTATTTCATTAGGTAGCATATCTTGGGGAGTTTTTGGACGCTCGTCCTCTGGTACTCTGCGAGTAGTCTCTGCCGGTTTGAATAGGTCTTCTGGAAATATATTCGGACTATATGGATAAATTCCAGTGGTTTTGAAGACATTAATAGCGTTTTGTGTAGTTGCCGCGCGTTTAAAAGCGTTGCCAAAAAGTTCTCCGAAAGTTATCACTTTTCCAGTGTTATTGATTAGCCATTTCTTCGTTTCTTGTTCATAGTAAGTATTGAGCGAAAACATAAAGGCAACATCTAATAGCTGTAGTCAGTGGAGGTATTACAATTATGTACACATGATTTGCTCTTGCCTTTTCAACTAACGTAAAATTTTTCGTGTGTGTTGCATGGCCATCACAAATCAGTAACATCGGGTCATTCTCGGTGGGTTTGGTGTATTTAAAGAAATCAGAAAAGATCTCACTCTGCATCCATCCACTCAGGTGATATTCAATGATCGATTCCGGAGGAAGTCTGTGCTCAAGGGCTGAGCATTTTCTTATTCGCGGGAAAATTAATAATGGAGGAATGTAAAATCCAACGAATGAATGAACTTTATTAACATTAAATTTATTGAAAGAGGAAACTTAGCGGCTGACGTATATTCTGGCAGTCTTAAAGAAATAGGTATTTTTATTTCTGGTTAAAAATCCATAAATCCAATCCCCTGCAAGACCATCGGTGGCATTAAAATTATGAGCAATCTTATTTTTTTCTGCGTTGATCTGCGTGGTTTTTTCGAATAACATTTTATTCTACCGGCAATGTTATTTTAGACAATATCATCATCTAATTTGGCGCCCGCAAAGGTCCATCTACGGTTAAGGCATGCGTTCATTTTATATGCGTGAATTGACATTTACTCTGGACCCCTATCACCAATAAAAAATTCAATCTTTCGATTCAAATTTTATTTGCACGATCATAGTACCTACAGTTTCTCACTCCCACTAACCACCATTATGTCATCTTGTATGTGCATATTACAATTTCCCAATTCTTCAAATAAATAATCGAGATCATTACCCTCCTTCCATATTAGATAGGATTTCAGTAAATTCTACTGTTAAGTGCTTACAATCGATTTCCTCACACCCAAGAACGGACAAACAAAACATGAATATACAGGCGCACAATACGCACGTTTCCCTTCAGCGCACTACATTACTTCAAAATAGGCTCCACTACGTTACTTCGGTTCTAAACACTCCGAATTCATCTACGTCTAACCGTGCGTTAGAATCCTAATGTGCTATGACATGTAAACGTACACATACATCTAGTAAATTTAACCCAGTCACCCATACGGGATTTTCGGTTACATCGGAGGTATTGCTAGGTCCTCTAGTAACGTTGAATCGTTTAAACATTCATTAGCGCTTGATAGTTGTTCCTCGTGCAATTCGATCTGGATATTCCGGGTAATACCCGTAGATATTTATTAAATTAGCACTCTATGTGCGTTGAATAGATGATTCGTGTCATTTATATATACAGGGAGTTTTTTAATATTGAAAACTAACTATTTTTGAGTTATTCATATTTCATATCTGGCGTGTTATGAACAGAAATATGAAGCATCAATTTTGCGTTTTCAAAATAACATCGATATATACAGAGCCGTCTAAAATTAAGGTTCATTTCAACTAAGTTGACGTCGATGAAAGTCACTTTTTAATGTATTTTGACGTCAAAACTCTCTGCCATTAACGTTGTATATTTTTCGTGACCATAGCAAGATGACGCCGAAACATCAAACCATATTTAATATATGAAACAAGTGCTCTTGAGTTTATTGTATAAATGGGAACTATGGCTAAACCACAACAATCATTGTCTAGTCTACAGTTCAAAAATTTTGAGCGGGCTGATGAAGGTAAAGATCGAGCTTCATCAAAGCAGATACGTCAATATTTTTATGTTTAAGGGATTAAATTGAAAACTGGAAAAAAACATTTAAATATGTGTAATTGTCATCCGATTGGATGGTGGATTTGTTGGTGGGGTCACAACTGAATTAAATTCCCAATTTCTTAGCGAAATTTTTAAATTAAAATGAGTTGGAATTGAGTTCTTCCACTTCATATTGCTGCCATACACGCCAGAGATGATTCTGCGGGTGGGGAGGGCGTTGTACGCTTTGTGTTTTGCTGCATCCCACAAGAAAGAAACTTGCTCTTTGTTTGGTTTAGCAGAGCAACAACTACAATATGATATATGATAATGCAGTCGTTACCATTGAGATGAAATAAATTATTTAGAAAGCTTGAGTAAGGCAACCAAAAAGCATTTTTTTTCTTGTGGTCCCAGAATATTGTATCCTAAACTTACTGCAGTGCTTTGAAAAAAGGTAGCATCGGTTACAATTTTAGGGACTAAAGTTGAGTTAATGGGTTGTGTAGCAATGGCAATGTGACCAACCGATGGGATCAACTGAAAAAGTTTAGAGTTTATTTTTATGTTTTGGCTTCATATTGCTGTCATACACAATAGAGATGCAAAACTTCTCGATGGAGGGGAGAGGAGAGGATCCCACAAGAAAGAAACTTGCTCTTTGTTTGTTATTTTTTTTTCTTGTGGTCCCAGAATATTCTATCCTAAACTTACTGCAGTGTTGAGTGTTGAAAAAGGTAGCTTTGGTTGCAATTTCTTGGGGTTAAAGTTGAGTTGATGCGTTGTGAAGCAATGGCAATGGGATTCCTCACCGATGGGATGGGATGAATTGAAAAATCCTCATTGTAGGGTATTTCTCCAGTTAGATCGTCTTGACCACCACCAGACGTCCAATAGAGTCGACATTTGAAAACATTTCAGTTGCTTTTTTGATAAAAAAAAACTAGCAGAGGAAGATCTTGCCTCTTATGTTCAAGTTTTTTTTTAATCTTAGGTTTTTCCTTTTAACCTAAATAGTCTTCAGATTTGAGAACTGAATTGCATTTCCCATTATTGCTTTTTCAAAGATCTCTTTCAATAAATTTTGCTATTTGAGCATATACCTCTCTTTGTGACCTCGTGCCTTATCTCTACATGGTGGCACCATCTCTGTAGCCTTAAATTGAGGTCGAACGACGTTTTGGCCGAAAACAGCCATTATTTACATGAATTTTTATGGAGGAATCCATTTAATCGTACTTCAATTTTGAAAAGAAGAAGGAACGAATTTGAAGCAGATGAGAGTGGTGACTTAGAAAGCCAGACACCAGACAAGTCATACCAATCAAACTCTTCAATGGATAGATGTTTAAAAGATATTGGGCTAAAGGTGTGAAAAATTGGTTCATCAGGGTCTTAGAGTCGATACCATGTTCCATGTACCAAATCATTATCATACTTGTTCCCACATCTCTCTCTATCCAGCAACATACAAGACGATGAATATATTGTTTAACATCTAATAAATTCTGGTGTTCTTCTAGGCAGGATTTTAGGACCGATATTATATCTGTCGAAAACAGGAGGTTTATTAAGATTGCAAAGTACTGCGAAATCATGATAGTTTCAAACCAATCATTAAGAAGAATGGCATGAAACCATCTAATCTTCGAATAGCTGCGTTTTCATTGGTGTAGGCCAGCCTCTGTCCACGTGAACCCCAATGATTTTTCGTTGTATAGGAAGCATTTTCCCTCGTTTTTTTTTTGAACTAATTTTGAAATTTTGAACTATTTCTTTAACATCGCTTTTCTCAAAGAAAATCCTCCATTACACCGCAATGGAAAGTCCTTTTATTTACTATTACCTATTCCCCCCTTTTATTTTTCTGATTAAAGTGTGTACTTTTACCTGTATCCATTGCAGTTTCTTATAAAAACAAAAATAAACAACTCATCCTGTACCTATTATATACCATATCGTAGGGTTGTATTCGTCACAGCTTTCCAATAACGACCGTGGACGCAGGTGTTTATTCCATAATCTAACTGGAAGTGGAACGACAACAAACATCGTTTTACATTTTACATAGGTACCTACGAAGCTTACTCTAACCCTGCAGCCGTATTTTGCGTGAGATGCTATTTTATTAACGCACGCACAACAGTAACGGTCAGTTGTTAGGGTGCCAGCGGTAGGCTGTGTGATTGGATTTCTGGGGATTATTGTTTGGAAAATTCGACACGTGGCCGTCGGAAAATACTGTCCGAGTTTTAGGCTACAACCGTTTCAGTTTTAAGGCCCTGGTTCGTAACCTTAATAATAAACATTTCATAAAACAACACCTTTTGCGTCCCTTTTTGGCACATACCTCAAAAAAATTAGGACGAGACGCGATTTTATATTTTTTTTTTTATTTGCGGTACAGCCCTCGTCCTCCCCCAAGCTTTTAAAAGAGGATTTTAATTTAGTAGATTTGCGAACGTAACATATATGTATGTTAGTAATTGAAGTAAATCGATTCGGTGCTTTTACCGGCAGCGATAACGCGAATTGCCTCAATTAAATAGCACTTTAGGCGCGTGTTTAGTCAGGGGTCCATTTACATGAAGGGATAATGATATGGAAAATTCAATTGGTTCTCCGCCTTAGATGTTGCCTCTCTCTAAGGGCGTGTCAATCAAAGATCCTGTTTAGTATACGGTGGCCGGGCTAATACTGATTAAACAAGTGCCTTTCATTAGGTACAAATTCTACTAGAATACATTTGTTAAGGATTAAATAGCGTGCCATGTCATATTCTGTAAATATTCTGAAACGGTTATAGCTTGTGTAATTTAATACTAATATTAGGAGGGATGGATCGGTGGTGGATTATGTTCGGGGTGTTTTATAAATAGACGCCAAATGGATCCTTAATATTATCCGTTGATTCGAAGATGTAGATTGGGTTCATGTTGTTTAAAATGCGACTTCCTCACTTGATGTTGTCTATAGTAATTTTGATGGATCATCCAAAAAAATTTCTGATTGCAGTAAAAATTCGAAATACGACAAACAAAAGAGATCCTAAGATTGATCCCTGCAGGATATCCTTACCATTATTTAAGATCTTCGATGGCATGTATGCAGAGAGGTTTATACTCCACAATTTTCAGCAAAAATTGCGTTTGTAGCGTTTCTGGAATACAAATTTTTGTATAGAGGCCCTGCTCGGACGCCATTTTTTTTTTATTTTCGCACACTGATAATTTTTTAATGACATTTAAATCATTTAGGTAGCATTAGAAAGATAATCCGGTCCAACTTAACTAAATCCTTCCTTTCTTGTTACGGTGGTCCTTCTGTTCTCGTCCAGGGTTGAACGCAAAGTTTTTTAGCTTTTTTATCTCCCTGTTGGGTCCATCCAGCTCTTAAAGTGTGGTTGTGTGGGTGGAGCGCCGGAGTCTGCGATCGCTAAGCTGTTGTGATCTTCGTAAGTGTAGGCTTTCTATGAACTGTCAATGTTCAGCACTCTGTTGACTCGTACCCTGGGCGGTGGTCGGTCGGGGTCTAGTTCCATTAGCTGTGAGACCAGAGGATTGGTAGCAGTCTTATTGACCAAAGTTGACACATAGTCCTTAAGAGATGGGACTTTCAAGTCAACTCGGACTTGTTCACTCCTTATGAACCAAGGAGCTCCAACCAGCATCCGAAGGACCTCTAGCTTCTGTAGGTTTGTTTTCACTAGGCTTGACCAACAAAGGGCTCCCATATGAAATTATGGGACGCAAGAAAGAGATGTCAGATGATCAGAGATGATTCAACCTCAAGGATAAAGTACTCCTGGAGCAAAGGAGTGGGAGTAATGCTGATCTTGCTGCCAAATATCTTTCTGATATTCTTTTTACATGCTGCTGAAAACTAAGCCTCCGATCCAAGATACCACCCCCAAGACATCCCCTACACATATTCTCCGGAGGCAGTCTACGCCTATTTGTGAACCTGCTGACTATACGTTTGGTTTCATTTAGCTTTAACCTCCAGATGGATCGCCATTCAACTATGGCATAAACTTGTGCCTACAGACGTCTGCACAAGATCTCTTCGCTGCGAAATGAGGTGTATGCGGCCGTCGTATCATCTGCATATATTGCTAATTGCACCTGAGGGATTTTAGGTAGATCTGCCCTAGATAAAAACAAGGAGATGAGACGTACCAATCGTGAGTTGATTCCTGTGGAAACCATTTTATGAATCACCCCATCATACCATACAGTATCGCAGGCCCTTTCGATATCCAAAAAGACCGCACCCAGAGTCTCACGAGCCTCAATGGAATTACGGATAGCCTCACTAATCCTGAGCAGTTGGAAGTCGGTATATAATCCTTCGCCGAACCCGAATTGTTCGTCCTGAATAGTGTCGTTGACAAAGATTTCTTTCTTTAATGTACCCAGGGCAACAGCTTCAACTATCTTGGATAAGCACGAGATGAGCGTAATGGGACGATAATTCAGGGGGAATCGAGGATCCTTACCAGATTTTGGGATAGCCACTACGTGAGCAAATTTCCAGATCTCGGGAAAATATTCTAATTAGTCTCACTCTGCTTTGTCGAGTAGCATTAGGGAATTTCGAGAGAGCATTATAAATTATTTGATCTGGGCCAGGATCCTTTCCCTTCTTTCGAGATTGAATCAATTGTTTGACCTTAGCCCTAGAAATCTCGGGGAGAGGTTCACCCTCCAGGGAGACAAGAGTGATCAGTATTTCTTTGACTCGATCCTCAATCTCCTCGTCAGAGTCGTCAAATTCGGCGTGAAATGATCTGCAAAGACTTCAACTCTTTCAAGCGGTTGGAACACCACCCCGTTTGGAGCGTGATCTGCCTTATTCAGAGTAGAGATAATTGTCTGAAGATTTTGTTTTCTATTTTTTTTTTCCAAAGAATTCTCAATAAAAATAATTCAAAAAATATTTTATTAAGTTTAAGGGGGGAATTTAATAATTTTTACTATTAAAGGATAAAAAGAAGTGGACAATGTTTATTATTCCACAATTTTTTATTTTTAAAAGGGAAAGCCTAAACTGTGATAAATCTTGCCTGCTTCTATCTAATTTCTCAAAGTTTGGATAAAAATCATAAAGTGGATGTAATCTTTGCGGAGATTCAAAAAGCAAATTGGAGACTTATAGCTTGCAATCATCGCTGGCATCTTTAATTTGAAAATTATTGAGTTGGCAGGTCTCTATACGACGGTTTGTCTTGTTCAGAGTGAGGAGATAACTATCTGAAGATGTTTATGTTCTTCTATAATGTTATTCGTAAAGAACCACCTCCAATTGGGTTACGTTAACAATTTACGTTCAGTAAATCTCCCGTTCGCATATATTTGTGAAGATTATTAGTGCTGTCGAAGCCGCTCGGTGGCGCAACGGTGTTGCAGTAGGCCGCGATAGCCATACTTGGTGGTTCGACTTCACTTTCGGACGGCATATTTTTAAATAAAAATATGTTTAATTTAATTGGCGTTTGGGAAAAATTGCATTAGGTACATGAATCTGAAGATGTTTATATTCTTCTATAGGGGTGCTAAAGATGAGGATGCCATCGATGTAAAGTGACAAAACTGTTAAAGGGGGGTGGAACGAGGTACACACCAGATTTAAGATTTAATTTTGAGAATATGGCTTCGCTCTCCACTGCTAGTAGTCATCTGTGCGAGCTACAAATTTGCGAATCCTCATTAAATAAGTTCTGTAATTCATTTTGTGATTATTGCAAAATTAAAAAATCGACACTAATTTGGCGCCCAACATTTGGGGCAACATGAGAAAATACGTAAAGGAACTTAAATATGTGAACAAAGTAGTTTAACTATCAACTCTGGTTAACCAATATCAACCTAAAGATAACGACCAACATTAAACTAATGATAACGTTATAGACCGGCAACAGTAATCGTCAGTCATCTATGTATAGAAGCGGATAACTTCGCTGTCAACGTATATCGACCAATATGAGGTCCGCGACTCGTAACAATTGAAATAACTGTTTTTAAAAAGAAACTGACAAGCTACGATTTTTAAAACATCTACCAACTAATTGAATGTATCGTTTTTGTTTTGTTTTCGTTCACAGTTTCAATTGTTAAGTACATTTAATCAATAATAATATTGTCAAGGCAATATCGATCAGCCATTAAACTCTTGAGCTAACGCACGTTAAAATCGAATTCTTTCACTTGTTTAAGACGCCTAGCTTAATGCATAATCACGTTAGAATGGTTTATTTTGTTGACAAAACCTGTAAAAGTGCACGTGAAGGTACGTGTGCTGTAACCGGTTGACGGAGAATATTTTACTTACGTAGAGGAGACCATAACAACCACTTGACCTAGATCGAGGACGAAGCAGAACGCTTCAAGCGTATAAGGTATGACGATTCGTCTAGCGTGTGCCTCATCGAGAATCTGCTCCGCTGAAAGGAGGGTTTCTAATTCGCTCTCACCGTTTCTATTTCGATAACGCGCTAGGAAGAGGATAAGTAACCGATCGGTGGTGCGTTTCTGGTACAGGAATTGTAAATAACGATGAATAATTTTTAGTAATTTTACATCAAAGGGAGGCCATTATCGTAGCCAGCCCCGGTATGGCGAAAGAAAAACGGCATTTTTAATGATCCAGACGGGTCGTTGCGAAAAAGGCGATAATTAATTTTGCATAATTAGCCCTGTGTAATGTACAGAGAAAAAAAAAGGTGGAACTCGCTGCTCTGAGGAAGAGCGAAGCTTTTTACTACCTTCCCTTGGATGTGCTGCAGGCGATAAAATAATGTGAAAAATATTAATTTCGTAATGTGCGTGCGGTGTTCTCGTGTAAATCGTGCCTATCAAACGTAATAATAATATTTCTTGCCTTTTTTTACCAGCATTAGTTCCTATTTGACATCGTGTTCTTTTATCTGAAACTATATTCCATTAGGATTAACAATTTTTTATGCTGTCACTAAAAAGGGGTGGTTCACTACCAACACACCTAGTTAAATGGCGATGAGCAAACCCAGGGGAAGAAAATAATCCACAAGATCTTCTCTGTGAATTATTGAAAGATACTTGGGGAAGAGACAAGTCCCACTATGATTCAGGATGATTTCGGAAATTCTGCTTGATTTTTCAAAATTATTTTACATCTGAATCCCTTTCTAGAAGGCTGTTTGGTCCCTCCACCATAAACAAAACTGCAAAGCACAAAGTCAGATATTTCTAAGTCTGATCCTTACGATCAGGATCTCTATCAAGACTTTTAAACATCTATTAGTAAAGATATTTAACCACAGAAAATAAGACTTCAGCACAACGTTCAACTGCTCAGAAAATTGGAAATATTCCAAAAGCAACACATCTGTTTGTCACACAGTCAAGATGTGAAGATGTCAAGATGAGTCACCACTTTCTGAGGAGAATCCAGTTTATTTTTTCTTTGTTATAATGTTGGACTTTTTTGTTTCTTCAAACAAAATTTTGCTTGTTTTGACTTTTAAATCTTTTTTGTTGTTGACCTCTTGACTTATCTTGAACTTTAGTGTAGAAATTTCAAAGTTTAAAGTACGCGAAGCTAACCTATCTTTAAAATCCTGAACTCCTCGTAATTTTCTCCCCTGTGTACCAATCAATAGTTGATCTAGGTCCCTAGTCGACTGTTTGATGTGTTGGGGGATAATGCCGTTCTTTCCATGACCTGTCTAGTGATATCTTCATAAAACCCGATTTAGAATGAAGGCCATCACTACGTTAGCGTTAATTTTAGATGATCTGGTGGCCGCTAACGTCGTTAGCTCAGGATCTTGAAGATTAATGACTTTATTGTGAAGACTTAAAGATTCAGAAACCGATTTCTGGTTTGTCCTTGCAGAAGAAAGACCAACGTAATTTTCCTCAACTTCACTGTGTCAAATTGAATTATTTTGATGGGTTCATGAAAGACCAGGAGTACAAGATCGGATTACCCAGTGGCTAGAAAATGGGCCACCTAAGCAGCGATTCAAAGGTTTAGGGGCTAAAAAGCCCAACCTTAGGCAAACGAAGACCTCAGAGAAAGACCCGAAGCTTTAATTATATAAAAAACTGGCATTTTTGCTTCAGTCTTTGCATTCGTCCTATTGAGCTTTGGTTTCTCTAAAATCGGCACATTTAACGGCTTGTAAGGTAGTTCTAAAACTATGACTAACATGGCCATTTGCTTGAGGAGGATTATGCGTAAAAAGTTTTTCGAACAATCTGGCAAAGATTTTGCTTACCAGCCAACCTCTGTTAAAGACTGCAACAACACCCTTACCCATAGCATCTATCTTTTTGGGAAAGATACTTTTAGTGATATTGTTTCGTTTTACTACGTTTAGAAGTGATAATTTTTGAGCCAAAGCGACCCAAATCGATCTGGATCCCCTCAGCTCATCATCATGAAAGGCCAGAAGCTTTAAAACGCATTAATTATATTGAAAACTGGCATTTTTGCTTCAGTCTTTGCATTCGTCCTATTGAGCTTTGATTTCTCTAAAAAACCACCACATTTAAAGGTTGTAAGATGTCTGCTAAATGTCTTGTATGGTAGTTTCAAAACATGGGCATTTACTTGAGGAGGATTACGTGCAAAAAGTTTTTCGAACCATATGGCAAAGATTTTGCTTACCAGTCAACCTCTGTTAAAGACTGCAACAGCACTCTTACCCATAGCATCCATATTTTTGGGAAAGATACTTTTAATGATATTTTTTCACTTTAATACGTTTAGAAGTGGTAATTTTTGACCCAAAACTGAGCTACAAATTTTCTTTCTTTTTATCTGGCAGCTTCAACTTCTTCGGCTTCGGAAGGGACAGATTTTGTTTTCAACAAAATTATTCCGCGAGTTTAGTAATTATTCCCCTTTAGGCTTGCTTTCTTTAAACTCTGTTGGTACTTCATTGTCTTTTGTTACGTACTGCCTTGGCCAAAAGCATTAGGCACTCCTAAAAATATCAGTATGACAATTGTTATAATCTCAATTTAAAACGACATTAACGGCAGGGGGATTATAAGCTTCGAAACTGTTAGAAGCTCAGAAGGTTCAATGAGACCAGGGCGCACTTTAATAAACCGAAATCATGCAGAAAACGAGTGACATCTGATCGTTAGGACCAAAAACTTCGTCTGAGCTCGCTGCAGCTCTGTCGGAAGAGGTTGAAAACCCCATTAATGCTTCTATTGCGAGAAGAAGACTTGTATAAGGCCCAATGTTAAACACGGAGGGGGAAGCATGATGGTCTGGGGAAGCTTAATGTTTTTGGCGGAAGCATAATGGTCTGGGGAAGCATAATTTTCTGAGAAAGCATAGGTAATGATTTGGGGAAGCATAGGTAATGGTCTGGGGAAGCATAAGGGTTTTGGGAAAGCATATTGGTCTGGGGATTCATGCCATCGACAAAAGGTTTTGTTTACTACGATGACACCAATTTGGATGGGATTCAATTCCAATAAGACAATATCCCTTGTCACAAATCAGCAACCACAATACGTTAGGTTTGTGTCAAGAATGTTGTCTCATTGGACTGGTATGCCCAATCCACAGATCTGAATCCTATTGAAGATCTTTGGAGTATTCTACAAAGCAGGGTTAGGGAACACAGCATTAGCTGCTTCAGGAATGGAATACCATCGACACGGAATAGTGTGCAAAACTTTGCAGCATACCTCAACGAATTGCTGTGGTGGGGGGTGGGTCCACAAAATTTTCATGTCTTCATGTATTCGAGGCTTCTTAACAGACAGATTTCATTATCTATTGAAATTCAGAAACTAGATTTAAATAGATTAATAAGGAAAGTACTGGAGAGAAGTAATGGAAAGATGACTACTCGTACACACAAAGAAATTCGAGCATTCACTCCTAACATAATTTGTACGTTACAAGGCGCCAGCTTCAATCACGGCTTACGATTTCAATTCGCCAAAATTCACCGTCCAAATTACTTCATTCGCTTAAGTGGACCCTCATTTGCTCCTAACCGTAACTTTTTCCCCGAACAGTCAAATTACAAAGAAGAACAACGCCGCCGTCTAGTACAATTTATCGGTGTCCCTATTGAAACCGGATCCATCTACCCTTTTGACGTCCGATTTCGCAGTTTGTTACACAGTTGATCTCACGTTAAAAAGGGTGAAATTTCTAATTTATAATAAAGCAGTTTTTTTCTTTTATAAAGTTCTCTTCGGTTATGTCAATATATGTACATACTTACTCCATATTACTTTCGCGCAATTTAAATGATTCCGAATATCATTTCTAAACTGCACAAACTCCAATTCCTTGTACGTCTTCTCGATAGACTATTTGCTCGCCGGGAAAAGGTAGTAAAATGTAAATTTGAACGATGTGGCCCCGCATCTTTAATAAGATGGCATTCGAGAGATTCAATTTTTGCACCTCGAAGCAGGAGAGGATTTAAGAATTGAATATCGCGAAAGATATTATAATTTCTAAGCGTGGCGTTATCGAATCATGTTCGAATTGAGATGTAACGAATACAACGGAAATATTAAAGAGTTACGCTCAGAGAAAAAGGTGGCATCTGATGCTACTTTATATTTAACAAAAACTTAACTTCATTTTCTCTCCTTTAAATTCCGTTCGCGTTTTTCTGTTTTTTATTTTTATTCTAGAATAAGATACTATACTTTGTATAAAAGGTTTTCTTTTTTAACATGGAAGAAATATTAAACAGATGGCTGTATAGACTTAAAAAAAATTTCGTACACATACGCAATCATAAAGGGAACTGGAAGGATTATTAAATAATTCAGGAGGTTCACAAAGTAGCTACGACATAAATGGATTCCTTTTCGGACCCTTTTTTCTCCTCTTTCTTTCCGTTTTGCACTCCTCTCGTTGTTGTACAACTTTCTTTAAAGGAGAATATTTAATGCTTTCATATTAATTCTTCGCGAGTTATAGCAGCAAGCAGATGAGTTTTTATTTATATCGTGAAGTTGAAGAGTTTCCATCTTGTGTGCGTTTAGATGCTAATATATAGAGGGGCTCTTTTTTAGTCGGAAGGGCGGAAATATATTGCATGAGGAGAGCCGAACTATTAGAGAGTATGTTGTGTGTTTATAACAGTTTTCTAACGCTACTACCGTTCCAAAACCCATTTGGTCTAATTTGTTCTTATTGGAGCTATTATATATCTATACAGTGCATCTTGAACAGCTGGAGGAGGTTGGAAGGTTTTTATCTTTCTGACCAACACCCCCCATGTTCTCCAAATTCTTACATCAGTGACCAAATATGTAAACCAATTGTCGAAGTGGAAATGAAAATTTTCGAATCTGGTTGATGTCAAAATGTCTGCTGTTTAGGTTCTTATATTTTTCTGAATAAATCGTAGAAGAAACTTGGTATGGTAGGTTTTCCTTCGATGAACTGCTTGCAGCCATTGCGCTGAAAATAGGATAACCATAGCTTCATCAACTTACGGGCTTTTTCTCCCGACTGCATGGGCGGATTCAACCCTAAAAAGCAAACTCATGCCGTTTCAGTCCTCTCAGCCAATCTGAGGGATCGTCTCATCAGCAAGGAGATGGACTGCAGTTTTCTCTGCACTCCCACGGTTGTTCCTTTGCACTGGCGAAAGGGTTTATCAACAAGTATTGCGATGTACTGCTACCGACCTTGCCTATTAGAGGGTAGTGAGGCTGGAATTAGTCCACCATCGAAGGCATTATACAGTTAAAAGTTGAATCTAAACGGCGATGAAATTACATCTTGCATTCGTAGTTGCGCTGATGAGACCTGAAAGATCGAAACCACGTGGTTCGCTTCTTATGCTTGATCTATTTTAATTGCATTCACTCGCAAGGTAATTTCCAACAATATACCATGAGCACCTATTATAAGTATATTTTGGTTTTTAAGTATCGAAGTATTGAAATCAAAGCACGTTCTAACTTGTGGCTGTTAAATACACAAGATATAAGTTAGATTGTAGTGATAGAGATGAAATATTTAAGAAGAGTCAAAGGAGTTAACTATTTCTTAATCCCTCTTCCCCTAAAGATTTCAGAATTTTGTTCATGAGGAGATGGTGGATGAGGGGCGGGGTGGAGGAGGAGGGTGAGGTGGCGGGGGTTATTTTTATGAAAAAAAGAAAAAGAGTTTCATCAACCAAGAAAGTGACATTCGTTATTGTCTTCGATTCTTTTGGCATTGATCTTTTCCTTGTTTGCACTTATAGACTTTGTTTTTGCTGCTGTAGGTCTAAATATTGCTTTTGGGCTACCATTTGATGAAAGAAAATGTAGACCCAAACTAGTAATTGCTTTTGCTTGACACCACATTCTGTATTTAACCTAGTTTATGGTTGGAATCGACGCAGCTGCAGAAACACGTCTTTTGAGAGATTGCTTTCAGTTTCCAGTATTTTTTTCAAAGGAGTGTAGCGATTGCAGCATGAATGCTATATTCAGCTCCAAACATAACTTTAAAATCCTAGGATAAGCTGTCTCCAATTAGCCTAGACGCATTATTATATGCTGTCAATGAATGTTTAAATTTTGGCCCTTTTTGTCTCTAAAAAGTAGGATTTGAAGCATGTGGATCGACTATATCTTGTCCTCGTTGACACAAAACTTTGGTCAATCAATCCCGAACGTATTCAGCTTTCTAGATTATATATACAGCGTGTTCATTTGAAAACTTTCCATGGTAAATTTCTGGAAATCTAGAAAATTATGAAAAATTTCCTGAAACACGTAAGAAGTATTGGC
The DNA here is from genome assembly GCA_023690525.1 of Holotrichia oblita. NCBI lineage: Eukaryota > Metazoa > Arthropoda > Insecta > Coleoptera > Scarabaeidae > Holotrichia > Holotrichia oblita. Next base: position 4,766,500 of record CM043021.1, read on the forward strand.
AAGGGGGACAACTTTTGATGCAAAAAGTGGCTCACCTACTTGAACACCCTACCCCCTTAAAAATATTAAATGGAAAGGGGTATCGAGTAATTAAAAAGTTAAAGCACGTTTTGAATAATTGAACAAAACAAACCAAAAGATTTTCTTAAAAATTTCGAAAACGAATCGATCAATTTCAAAAAACTAAACGCCAAAATGTAGTGTTTCAAAAGACTAATAAAATCAAGTATTACTCGATGCCCCTTTCCATTTAAGATCTTTAAGGGGGTAGCTCCAGGAAGTTGTCCTCCTCGATAGTACTTCAGGAGGAAGGTGTTTCAGGAGGAAGTTTCCAAATGAACAAGCTCTAATATCGGCACCAGGCGTCAAAAGGAATTTATTTCCTCCAGAGTTGTTTGTGAGATTGGTCTCATTGTAATTTATTGTTACAAACGAGTTAGTATTGCTCAGATTATCACTGGTATTCTCGAAAAGAAGTCAAGGTTTTCGTGGGGTGTTGGCGGCCCTCCTCGTGGAAATATTTATCGAAAAGGCTTTATTATAGATATCTTCATTATGCTCATTGAAGAAGCGGTTGTGCTTATTATTTTCAACGTATGCATTTGGGCATTCGTCCTAGAATGAGTTGGGAGATATTATGAAGACTGCTTTAAATTGAGGTTGATTTGTTGTTATTGTGTCACCAAGCACAAGATATAATCGAATCATATGTTTTGATCACTGCTTTTTGACAGTAATCTTTCAAATTTGTTAGAGACAAAGAAAGGGTCAAAAGGTACTTCAATTACTTATTCGACTGCAATTCAATTTTGCTCTGGACTTCTTCCCTTTCTGATTTTAGATATTGTTTATTTTGATGAGGTACGTCATTTTCTCGTGTAAGGCTTAGCGTGGCTTCCACTATTGCTAACCTGAAACTCATTTCTAGTATACATTTTCTCCAACACCCCATTAGTTGTGCCGAGCTTATAAAAACTTCTTCGTCTTCGTCAGGAATTTTCACAATTACATTCTGTCCAGCAGCAACCAGAGGGAGCCGCTTTGCCCTGTAGCTTAACATAGAGTCTGCCTCTCTTTTTAACCCATGTGCACTGGAAGCTCTATTTTTAGCAATTAATCACGCTCGGTTATTAAGCTCTCTGAAATGAAATAAGGCCTCAATAGATAAACGCACCCAACGTCATTCACCTCGAGGTTCTCTTTCTCTATGGTATGATTTTGTTTAACTTGTAGTGTAATAATTCGATAATTGTATTTATATCTCTGTTTATTTCGTTTTCAGGTTCTATGAGAGGTTCTTGTAGATTCAGTACAATATTTTCCATATTTTCGTCCAATAATAATTGTTCAATATTTTCTTGTTGTCGTAACAATTTTTATTTTGCATTTATCATTGAAACTCGAAATAGAGCTATATAAGGAGTTATTTGAATAGGTACCCTTATGATAGGATCTTGATTCGCTCTGTATACAAATCCTTGGCTTTCTTCAAAGATAAAATTAGCTAAATTAGTGATTACAGCATTTTCAAATTCTCTGTCGTTATCACTATGTATCATGGTGCACCAATGATACAAAATATATCCATTAAGTTGTAAGCTACTTCTTCGGCTCTTTTTGTTTTCAAAGATCGAAGAAATACAAATTTGGTTAAGTGATCTTGGTAATTTAAAATGAATTTAAATTCTCTGTCTTTTTCCTTGGAAAGTAATGGCTTTGTAACCAATGCATTCTTGTCAAGTTTCTTCTTTAGTTGACATTAATAATACTTCTACTAATATTGCAATATCTTCCTTTTCCATGCCGAATGTTCTTTTGTGTCCAATGTTTTGATGCATCTTTTCGAGAATATTATATAATTTATTCTGAGACTGTAATGTAATATTTTATGACATCTGATTCGTTATTCCTCTTATGTATTAACTTTTCCAGTCCTCCAATGCTAAGTACCTCAAATCTGTTTAATCTACGATAATCTAATGAAGTTAATTTTTCATTATTGATTTTATTCGAAAGACTGTTTTCCACTTCATTTATAATTTCTTTATATTTTTCTTCAGTTAAAGTTGAAGTGAAATTATTGTTCGGTTTCTCCAACAACAACTTCCTCATCATCGGTTATTTGTCCTAGGCTGTTGAAGTAGTCCACCTCTTCATCTTCAAACAAGCCCTCTTCCTCTGATTCTAAAACCATATTTGTGTCCGACTCAGTGTCTGAAGCTTCAGTTTCGGCTCTATTGCGTTTTCTAGTGAAAAGTGCTTTCTTTGCGACTCTAGCAGCTTTGAGTTTAGCACTTTTTTCTTTGGCTTTTTCTTGGGATTCTAATTCTTCCTTTACAGGAGTGCTTGTGTGATGGATTTTTTTTTGTCTTCGTGAACTTTTGGTTCTTTGTGCTTTTTGCAATGGTCGACAGGTCTCTGGGGTGATTATGCTTCTGGTTGATGTAAGTGTCTTTTCTGCTGTAGGTATTACGGAAGCTGTTTGACTAAGCTCTAGCTGCTGTCTCAGGATAATCGTTGGCTTTGATGATGTTGTTTTTGGTGTTTGATCCATCCGTGCCTTTGTCAATTGTTGCCCGCTGGAGGGATCTGGCTGCGGTTCTTCAAGATTGACTGGTGTCTTCTTCACCCAGTACTAGTCGATCCAATGGCCACAATCCAGGAGCACAAAATCCTGACAAAATATTTTTTGCAGTAAAGGATGACAGATAGGCTTTACCGCACAATTGAGCAATTTCGGCAATAGTGATTGGCCTTCCAGGGTATGTTCGCATCCAGTCATTCATCGCCACTTTCATATATCCCTTGAAGTGGCCGAACACTGCTATGTCAAGTGGCTGCATACGATGCGAGCAATGGGGAGGGAATGATAGCAGACTAATTCCAGTTGCTCTGGCGAAATTGATTGCTTCGAGACTTACATGGCTTGAATGGTTGTCCATCAGAATCAACAATCGCCAATCAGTTGAACAAGCACTTTAATACGATCCAAGACCTTTAAAAACAGTTCACTAGTCATATAACCCGATTTAGGAGCCAGTCCGAGGCTGCCAATAGGTGCACCATCTGTGGATTTGTCTTTCATGTGTACGCGGGGGAATATAAAAACTGGTGGGATTGCCACTCCTGAGGCAGATATAATGGCACACATTGTTACATTTTCACCCCTTTCTTGGGAAACAACAGCACCAACTTGCTTTTTACCCTTAAGAGCTATTATTTTCGGATGCTGCATAACCGTGGAAATGCCGGTTTCATCTAGGTTTATAATTCTTTCTGGGGTAAATTTATATTTATCAAGAATTTTCACATAATTGTCGAAAAACTGACTAACATTCATAGCGTTAAAAACGGCATCACGAGCCAAACTTGTATTTTCTGGCTGTCTACAGGGTGTCTCTTCATGAAACCGAGGATCCAGTCCTCACCTCCCATTTTATTAACATCCCAAACAGCTGGATAGTTTGTTTTTCGTAGACACGTGGCATACTGGAAGGCCAACTCACGACTTTGTCTATACGTCAGTCCGTAGTATAAATTAGATGCTTTCATAAAATATCCAACAAGTAGCTTCTCCACCCCATCACTGGACACTTGTGTTACTTGGTATTTGTTTCCACTTTTATTGGCAATAGTCACATAATCTTCATCTTCGGATTGGCCCGAGTCATCTGTGTTGGAAATTTGGGAAGACCCGGTCATGTTCTTCTTTGCTATTTTCACTCGCTTATGTAGCATGGACTTTTTAAGGCCATGTCTTTTCGCAGTTTTCCTTAGGCTGCCTCCTTTCATTACTTCTGCAACTAGTGCTGCAACTATCGCTTCGTCTATCAAAGCACGATCAGTTTTGCGAATGCAGGTACGAACCATCTAGAAAGAAGTAGGTACAATTAAGTACAATCTTTAAAACCTGTTTTTCAATCCTTAAACCATCCTTAAACACCGAGACCTTAAATTTGACTGAAACTCATATGAGGCCAGTGTGGACACTGTGTACATTGGCCCCATGATGGTTGTCCACACTAGCCCCAACTGTACATTCTACATTTAGATTCTGATTTTTTAATTTCAGTGTTAGATAAGCAATAAACTAATTGTTAGTGATTAATATGAATGTCAATGACTCAAAAGCCAGCAACACCCATTTTAAAACAATGACTTACCTTTATAATACAGCAGTACTATCACTTGATAAAACATAACCATCAATTGTCGATAATTGCATAAACATTAATTGCGCCAATATGAAATCCAACAGGTCTACCAATCTTGATAGGATGAAAATACACTTTAGAACATAACTTGTCACTTAGTGGCGCGCAATTCAAATGGTTTTTGAGGGAAAAATAGCGCTGTCCACTCTAACCCCTTGTCCACACTACCCCCGATCTCCCCTATATTAATTAATATAATATCCTATCAGCACTTTTAAACCAAAAAAAAAAAATTCCTTTGTCGTCCTGCTCGTTACCTTTTGCAAAAAAATATGATAAAAGCACTCAAAACATTTTTTTTTGTATAATTCTGTAGCGCTCTGAATTAAGAATAAAGGAAGGATAAATTTGTAATTATTCTCTTGTTTGCCGGTTACTGTTATTATTATTATTTCAACTTTTTATTTTTTTTATCCAATTATCTCGCTTAAATTTTCAAGAGAAACAGCAAAATTATGACTTCTCCCATTGTTAACTTCCCTCTTAAAAACATTTCAATTTTATTTTCAATTTGCAACCAATTACTTTATTATATAAGAACCGGTACTCGTCCAGGAACGGGCTACATCCTGTCTCCTTCCTAATAAATACCGAATTGTGTACAGGGCGGCAACGGCTGGAAGACAAAAAAAAAACAGGCATTTTATTGGCTGGATATAGGACCCCGTGTTTATTCATGACGATTATTAAACGGACATTATGTCGTTAGGTCACACGGAAATCTCTAAGGGTCGAATGTATTTTTAATTGCGTATTACGCCTCGGCCGAATCCCTAGCGGGATCGCGCGGCGTGCGAGATGGGGTCTTTGTTTGGACATTGGCGTTGTACGCTTGCTTACTCGCTTACTATTTGTATTGTATTAAAACTGGGATGGGTGTAAAAGGGTGCTGGCGGCGGTGCCGCCGCCTTTACGTACGCAAATAGATGTATGTACACACCAACGTACGCCGGTCAAATTAGGACGAATTATTCATAACGTAAAATGAGAAAAGTTAAATGCGGAAGGTCTTCTCTACGTAGGTGTGTGTGTGTGTGTCTGTTGATCTTTTGGGAATTCAATTTCGACTGTGGCCATTCGGGCAGGTAAACGGAAAGATGAGGGGATACTGATTTTGGTTGAAATTTACATATTTTAATAAGATTAATATTGATGCCGAACTATTAGAATGAAATGTTTTTGGATATCTATGTATATGTGGAAGCTATGTCTAAAATGAAGCTTGTAACTGAAGAATAAATTTTGATTAAAATAAACATATGATTCGATTATATATTGTGCTTAGTAATACAGAAGAAGTTGGCCATCAGCTGTGCCTACGTGCTCGGCTGCACGAGCGGGACAATCCCGAAAGGCAAGATCGGCCAAAGTGAAATGAATCATAGTCGTCTTTCTAAAGTTAAAGTTTAACCCTTCTCTTTTGCACCATCTCCCCACGAGTCTGCATCCTCTTGCCGCAGATCATAATGATAATGTCATTGGAAAAACAGGAATCAGGTCATCCACCACTATAGGGTGACCAAGGTGACAGGACTTCGCCCTGTTCTGTGACACATGAATTATTCTGTTTCGTATCATGATGTCGATCCACCTCGTCACCATTGCATTGACTCCACGTTTTTGCAGCGCCCTTCTCATCCACAGAGAGGACGCCCAAACCAATTTTGTGTTGGCAGCCCTTTCCATGCAAATATTTATCGAAAAAAGATCTGTTTATTATGCTCTTTCAGGAAATTTTGGTCCCCAGTCAGACTCAAGACAATTATCTTTGAGATATGGATCGATCTAAATAGAACCGACAAGAAACAAGGGTTACTAGTTTGCTCAAATTATTTTTCTTTGCTATCAGAGCCACGATTTATTTTGGAATCCACTTTTGCTGGTGTTTTAGGACAAAACTTGATCAGGATGCACAGATTCCTAAAGATCATGATTATCTTGGAAGATGTGGCAACCAAGATGGGATGAACGAACAGCCAGGTTTTTAAAAAAGTGGTTCGAAACGCAATTCCTACAAAAAATTGGCGTTGAAGGAGCAGTTTTGTTTATTTTTGATTATCATGTCAGCCCTGACGTGGATGAGATCGTTTCGATCTTGAAGACGATCTGCGAAGACGTTTGGTAACTTTCCTTCATTTGGGCATAAGTCCTAGAATTGATTGTGACGACTGCTTTAAAGTCCTATTTGCTTATAGTGTTGGGAGCCCTTTCCGTGCAAATATTTATCGAAAAAAGATCTGCTTATTATCCTCCTTCAGGAAATTTTGGTCCCCAGTCAGGCTCAAGACAATTATCTTTGAGATATGGATCGATCTAAATAGAATCGACAAGAAACAAGGGTTACTAGTTTGCTCAAATTATTTTTTTTTGCTATCAGAACCACGATTTATTTTGGAATCCACTTTTGCTGGTGTTTTAGGACATAACTCTTTCAGGATGCACAGATTCCTAAAGATCATGATTATCTTGGAAGATGTGGCAACCAAGATGGGATGGATGAACAGCCAGACTTAAAAAAAAGTGGTTCGAAACGCAGTTCCTACAAAAAATTGGCGTTGAAGGAGCAGTTTTGTTTAATTTTTGATTATCATATCAGCCCTGACGTGAGTGATATCATTTGGATCTTGAATATGATCTGCCAAGAAGTTTGGTAACTTTCCTTCATTTAGGCATAAGTCCTAGAATGGATTGTCAAGCCTGCTTTAAAGTCCTATTTGCTTATAGTGTTGGCAGCCCTTTCCGTGCAAATATTTATCGAAAAAAGATCTGTTTATTATCCTCCTTCAGGAAATTTTGGTCCCCAGTCAGGCTCAAGACAATTGTCTTTGAGATATGGATCGATCTAAATAGAATCGACAAGAAACAAGGGTTACTAGTTTGCTCAAATTATTTTTCTTTGCTATCAGAGCCACGATTTATTTTGGAATCCACTTTTGCTGGTGTTTTAGGACAAAACTCTTTAAGGATACACATATTCCTAAAGATCATGATTATCTTGGAAGATGTGGCAACCAAGATGGGATGAACGAACAGCCAGGTTTTTAGAAAAGTGGTTCGAAATGCAATTCCTACAAAAAATTGGCGCTGCAGGAGCAGTTTTGTTTACTTTTGATTATCATGTCAGTCCTGACGTGGATGAGATCGGTTCGATCTTGAATATGATCTGCCAAGAAGTTTGGTAATTTTCCTTCATTTGGCCATAAGTCCTAGAATGGATTGTGACGACTGCTTTAAAGTCCTATTTGCTTATAGTGTTGGCAGCCCTTTCCGTGCAAATATTTATCGAAAAAAGATCTGTTTATGATGCTCCTTCAGGAAATTTTGGTCCCCAGTCAGGCTCAAGACAAGTATCTTTGAGATATGGATCGATCTAAATAGAATCGACAAAAAACAAGGGTTACTAGTTTGCTCAAATTATTTTTCTTTGCTATCAGAGCCACGATTTATTTTGGAATCCACTTTTGTTGGTGTTTTAGGACAAAACTCTTTCAGGATGCACAGATTCCTAAAGATCATGATTATCTTGGAAGATGTGGCAACCAAGATGCGATGGATGAACAGCCAGGCTTTTAAAAAAGTTGTTCGAAACGCAAGTCCTACAAAAAATCGGCGCTGAAGGAGCGGTTTTGTTTATTTTTGATTATCATGTCAGCCCTGACGTGGGTGAGATCGTTTCGATCTTGAATATGATCTGCCAAGAAGTTTGGTAGCTTTCCTTCATTTGGGCATAAGTCCTAGAATGGATTGTCAAGCCTGCTTTAAAGTCCTATTTGCTTATAGTGTTGGCAGCCCTTTCCGTGCAAATATTTATCGAAAAAAGATCCGTTTATTATGCTCTTTCAGGAAATTTTGGTCCCCAGTCAGGTTCAAGACAATTATCTTTGAGATATGGATCGATCTAAATAGAATCGACAAAAAACAAGGGTTACTAGTTTGCTCAAATTATTTTTCTTTGCTATCAGAGCCACGATTTATTTTGGAATCCACTTTTGCTGGTGTTTTAGGACAAAACTCTTTAAGGATACACATATTCCTAAAGATCATGATTATCTTGGAAGATGTGGCAACCAAGATGGGATGGATGAACACCCAGGCTTTTAAAAAAGTGGTTCGAAACGCAATTCCTACAAAAAATCGGCGCTGAAGGAACGGATTTGTTTATTTTTGATTATCATGTCAGCCCTGACGTGGGTGAGATTGTTTCGATCTTGAATATGATCTGCCAAGAAGTTTGGTAACTTTTCTTCATTTGGGCATAAGTCCTGGAATCGACTGTGAAGACTGCTTTAAAGTCCTATTTGCTTATAGTGTTGGCAGTCCTTTCCGTGCAAATATTTATCGAAAAAGATCTGTTTATTATGCTCCTTCAGGAAATTTTGGCCCCCAGTCAGTTTCAAGACAATTATCTTTGAGATATGGATCGATCTAAATAGAATCGACAAAATCAAGGGTTACTAGTTTGCTCAAATTATTTTTCTTTGCTATCAGAGCCACGATTTATTTTGGAATCCAGTTTTGCTGGTGTTTTAGGGCAAAACTCTTTAAGGATACACATATTCCTAAAGATCATGATTATCTTGGAAGATGTGGCAACCAAGATGAGACGGACGAACAGCCAGGTTTTCAAAAAGTGGTTCGAAATGCAATTCCTATAAAAAATTGGCGCTAAAGGAGCAGTTTTGTTTATTTTTGATTATCATATCAGCCTTGACGTGGGTGAGATCGCGTTTCGATCTTGAATATGATCTGCCAAGAAGTTTGGTAACTTTTCTTCATTTAGGCATAAGTCCTAGAATGGATTGTGAAGACTGCTTTAAAGTCCTATTTGCTTATAGTGTTGGCAGCCCTTTCCGTGCAAATATTTATCGAAAAAAGATCTGTTTATTATGCTCTTTCAGGAAATTTTGGTCATACTGGCCCGAATCCTATACGTGTCTGAGGAGGGCTGGGATGCAGAGAATTAAAATTATTGGATCGAGGAAAGGAAGGACCATCGCAAGAGTGAAAGGATGTAAAAACATATCTGTGTCAATTGTTGAGGAGTTGTATTGAGGAGGGTTTTTAATAGAAAAAAAAAGACGAAGCGAAGTAGATATCCATGTGCCAGCTCTAGCGTTGCAAAGATCTTTGCCCTTTTCAATTGCTCCAACCAATCTCATTTCGCTATCACTTTTCTGGATCTATTGGGTTTGAAGCATCAATTAATGCGATAACATAACAAAAACAATTGAAACCTGTTATTAATATTTATTTCATTTCAATTTAGTTTTATTTATAGAATTCAATTCTAAACGAATTAACGTCAAATACCTCAGCTAGGGTGTCACGATCATTATTCAAGATGGAATTATCGAAATCCATTACCCAGTTCTTCTTCTACCTCACCTTCATCCGCGACTCACTCTAACATCTTCAGTTAAGGCAGAATCAATCCCCCAGCATCAACCTGTCTCTATCTTTTACATCCTTGTTTTAATTATCCCCATTCACCCCCTTCGACCTGCACAACCCTCCTCCGATCCTACCATCCCAAACACAACCTTCTTTCTTTGACGTATTAGCGTAGTGTCCTCTCCGTTTCTACTCTCGCTTTTCGCCCGTACTTAATACGACTTATTCTATGAGATAAGACAGTTCAGGTTCGGAATAATCGGACGTAAATTCGATTGAAAATTTTAATTATCTTCGATTTAGTTTTCGGGGAAATAGAAAAAAAGGAGGAGGAAAGGGGTTGTTTGATTGAACGACAAGATTTAATTTAGCGATTCTGTCTGTGGATACTTGATTAATTCGTCCGGAATGAATTTCTTGAGTGAGGAAATTTGAAGGGGGACATTCTTCTTTGGGATGATTCAATCTTGATTCCTCATTCCGATAACAATGTCGGTTAAATTGATTAAATGATTAAGAAGGCAATAAAATTGTTTTGACGACCATTTTAATCCAAATTTTGTCTTTAATACTAATTATGTGTTTTTATAATCTAACCTCGGAAAAAACTTTATACCTCAATAAAACTAGGGCACTTAGAAATTGGATTCTATCTATGGATGTAGTCCGGACAGAACCTACCTCGTTTCGACCCGAACAAAACAGCGACTTCCTTCTTCTCGTCTTTAATATTCTATCGTACTCGCGTCTTGAGGGTTATCTGAGGACCCCATCGAGTTCGTAAAACACACGGAGCTCCCAAACGGCCAATGTTTGATCGTTTACGTACTACACGCATCTTCTACCACCGTACTAAAAACTTCAGTTTGTAGCCTTCGCTAGGGCGCCACATAAAAGGTTAGAATAGGAAGAAAGATGCAAGAGGCATCCTTGAGTATTGTGGTCGGATATTTCGATGAAAATCTCGAAGTTTGAAAATTACTTATAGTACCTATCAACCCCTCTATACGTTAAATTGTAATTAAGATAAGATATCGTTTTATGCTCGAGTGAGAACAAAATGAACGTCTTCTTCGTCGATAAGGTAGTCGCCAATATGGGCGAATTGAATGTTTATTGATCACGAATTAAGTTTATGGTTGCTGCTATCGTTTTGAGACTGATTCGTGTTATTGTATTTTAAAGATAAGAACGTTGAAATTATCATCAGATGACTTAACAATTAAACAATCTTTTTTTCTTAAATAATCTTGTTTTTACTTTGCTGATCACGTTGAAGTCTGCATTTACATTTTGTTCTCTTTTTTCTTCTATTTCATTATCTATCTTTGTTCCCTTGGTTTGCTATTTTTTTCTATAATAGATAGAACTATTGCAAATCTTTAAACGTCTTCAGGTCTTTGTTTGACCCAGAAGGAACAAGGTAATCGTTTAATAATCTTCCTTTCTCTCATTGTTAAGTTTTCCTTTCACATATTTCAAGGTCAAGTCATCAACCTAACAATAACGCTGTTACCTGAAAATTATGTGAAACATTGTATTGATGACCTGAAATCTTCTGCTGTCCTAAGCCTGAACCTATAGGTCCTTTAGCCTTTTACTTTCTTTCAAGTGGCGTTCATCCAACTACAGAACTCCCTATCTGTATAGCCATGCGTCCTCTTTAGGACCCAATTATTGTGGTCTTGTGCCGATACGAGGTGGTGGCCTCAGTTTTGTTTGGCCAGTTTAGGGTTAAGTAGGTCTCAGTGCATCTGAGTATTGCTTATGAAGCTTCAGAAGCACAGGCCAGGATACCATAAGTCAAAATAGCATTGTTAAACCCAAACTCAAGGAGCGTTTCATGCAAATCAGGAGAGCCAGGCCCTGTATTGGTGGCTCTAAATTCGCTTCTTTAAATACTGTGTCTATTACAACAGATTTTCGTCAGTCCGGTATCCAACGGTTCGGAATTTCCGCAGGCTTCGCATTTCTTCACCACAACTCGGCAGTTGTTCACAGCAAGTGTAAGGACTTGAATCGGGGTGTGCCTTAAACATGTTTTCTCGACCATCGACAAGCGGTAAACATTCTAAAAAAAGGCAAAAACGAAAACAACATCACTCTTACCATCAGTCAGAAGTTTATCAATCGACTGGGAAAAAATGAAGTTCAGTACAAAACTCCTCGCAGAAAAGTCTGTAATGGGGTCAATGATGACAAAAAAAGCTAAGAAGAACCATTTGATGTGGACGTGCTGTATAAGGCGGACACAATATGCGACCATCAGTCGCCAGTTGAGACACTGTATAAGGTCTCCAGTTTACCTGGTTTTGAGCTGGTTCTAAAAACGGCTTAACTGGGGCTCTTATATAGCGTGCTTGTTGATGATAGATGAATCATCGCGTGGCTGCATATTTTGCCGGGCCTTATACAGCGTGTCCAGGTCAAGTGGTTGGTTCAAAAGGAGTATAGAGGAGGATTGAGAGCATTTGAATGTAACTGAAGACGATGACTCACCAGTCGCCAGTTGAAACACTGTATAAGAGCCACAGCTTACCTGGTTTTGAAAACAGGTTAACTCAGGCTCTTATACAGCCTATCTGCTGGCGATAGATAAGTCATCGCTTGGCTGTATATTGTGCATGTGCCCGTCAAATGGTTGGTCCAGAAGTGGTATAGAATATCGACTGAGTGAGGGGATTTGAATGTAACAGAAGGCGATTGTAATTTTTCGGAAGATTGGTTCAGAAACTTTAACTTCTGGTATGGAATTCGTGAGCTTGATGTAACGGGAGAATCACGCTCAGTTAACAAAGACTCGGAAAAACAGTACAATGTCGAGATTGGAAAAATTATTGATGAGAATAAACTCAGGCAGTTGATTCAGTGTACAATACCGATGAAACGAGCATGCTTTGGCGTTGATTGTCAACATCAATATTAGCCGGGGGAGATGAAAAAAAAAAAGAGCTAAAGGTTTAGAAAGGGGAAACAAAGATAGAATTACAGTTCTATTGGCGTTTGGGAGCCACTTTTTGCTCAACAAAATTCCTGGATGACTGTCGCATTATTTAAACTAAAGCTTATCCGCCTGTAGCTGAGATAGTTTCTGGCAATATTTTTGCAACACTTAACAGTTTCACTGTCTTCTAATGCGTCCGGGAGTCACCTTTTGCTCAATAAAATGCTTGCATGACTCATTGTTCAAGGACTGGTCTTTTTTTCATCACTTTGTCCTACTTTGTTAAGGATATTTCAAAAAAATTGAGCTACTCGAAGATAGTAAAGCCGTCCCTCAATTAGATAATTGAAACGCTCATCCGCCTGTAGCCGAGCTAGATTCTGGCAATATTTTTGGAACATTTAAAGTTTCATGTCTTGTAATGCTTTCAGGAGCCACTTTTTGCTCAATCAAGTACTTGAATGACGCATTATTCAAGGATTGGTCTTTTTTCATCAGTTTGTTCCACTTTGTTCAGGATACTTAAAAAAATTGAGCTACCAGAAGATGGCAAAGCCGTCCCTCGATTAGATAATTGAAAAGCTCATCCGCCTATAGCCGAGCTAGTTTCTGTCAATATTTTTGCAACACTTAGCAGTTTCACTGTCTTCTAATGCGTTTGGGAGTCACTTTTTGCTCAATCAAATGGTTGTATGATCCATTGTTCAAGGATTGGTCGTTTCTTTCATCACTTTGTCCCACTTTGTTAAGGATATTTCAAAAAAATTGAGCTACCAAAAGATAGCAAAGCCGTCCCTCGATGAGATAATTGAAAAGCTCCTCCGCCTGTAGCCGAGCTAGTTTCTGTCAATATTTTTGCAACACTTAGCAGTTTCACTGTCTTCTAATGCGTTTGGGAGTCACCTTTTGCTCAATCAAATAGTTGTATGACCCATTGTTCAAGGATTGGTCTTTTTTCAATACTTTGTCTCACTTTGTTCAGGATACTTCAAAAAATTAAACTACCCGAAGATGGCAAAGTCGTCCTTCCATAAGATAATTGAAAAGCTCATCCGCCTGTAGCCGAGATAGTTTATGGCAATATTTTTGCAACATTGAAAGTTTCATTGTCTTATAATGCTTCCGGGAGCCACCTTTTGCTCAGTCAAGTACTTGAATGACCCATTGTGTTCAAGGATTGGTCTTTTTTTCATCACTCTGTCCCACTTTGTTAAGAATATTTCCAAAAAATTAAACTACCAGAAGATGGCAAAGCCGTCCTTCGATAAGATAATTGAAAAGCTCATCCGCCTGTAGCCGAAATAGTTTATGGCAATATTTTTGCAACATTTAAAGTTTCATTGTCTTGTAATACTTTCGGGAGCCACCTTTTGCTCAATTAAGTACTTGAATGACGCATTATTCAAGGATTGCTCTTTTTTCATAATTTTGTCCCACTTTTTTGAGGTTACTTTAAAAAATTAAACTACCAGAAGATAGCAAAGCCGTCCTTTGATTAGATAATTGAAACGCTCATCCGCCTATAACCGAGCTAGTTTCTGGCAATATTTTCGCAATATTTAAAGTTTCATTGTCTTGTAATGCTTTCGAGAGCCACCTTTTGCTCAATTAAGTACTTGAATGACGCATTATTCAAGGATTTGTCTTTTTTCATCACTTTGTCCCACTTTTTTGAGGGGACTTCAAAAAATTAAACTACCAGAAAATAGCAAATCCGTCCTTCGATTAGATAATCGAAAAGTTCATCCCCCTGTAGCCGAATTAGTTTCTGACAATATTTTTGCAACACTTAACGCTTTAAATGTTTTTTGAGGAAGGCTGGTTGGTGCAAGGCTTCGTTTTGAATTCAGACTGTGACATTATTGACTTGCAATTGCACTGTCATGATATGGAAGAGTAGAAGTGACCTTACAACGATGCTGGAGAAAACTTTGGCCAAATGCACTCGCTGAAATCGATGATGTAACAAGTCGAACTGTTATGGAAGAAAATTTAAACACAGTTACAGAAGCATTAAAAGTATCATTAGGAATGACTTTAATCGATGAACCTCGAAGATTCAGATGAAGACGAAAGGAAAGAACTGGAACATATCAGCTAGGGTGAAGCAACAGGCACACTAAAAAAAATGATAGCCTTTGCCAATTTGAAGCCAATTCAAGTTATAATTGTGGAGAACTAATTTAATTGACTGAAATTAGTTTTTTAAATAGTTCATCAATACTTGCTTTTCGCTGGAAAGTTATGGTTAATCCAGATTTCAATCAAATTTTCAAAACGCGAAACTGCAATGCCTAATTCTTTTTCATTTCAGTTAACCAATTAAACAAGCAACGAGATGCTGTAAAAAAAATTAAAAATTACAAACTCGAGTACCTATATGCCTCTATACCATACATACATAATAAAATACGAGTATCTTGAATTCGTTATTTGACTACACGAGTTTATATTTTCTTTTTGCTATTACGAATTTTAATTGGGTTATATTTAATATACACCGTCGGGCGGTAGTGTAACAGCACAGACCATTATACCGCTGACGTTATTTGATTTTGCGATTGCGATCTCTCTGGAGGAACCCTCGCCGTGAGCTACTCAGGATTTACGCAGAGCAAACAACAAGAACCGCATACATACAAGAGAGAAAGGCCCCCTGACTAATTCGAATTTTTTAACGGTAATTGGTTTAATGAAGAACGCATACATTCGTGTTTGTGTGTGTGTGTGTGCGTGTGTTGATTCGAGGATGTACATACTAGAAAGGCTCGGTTTTATGAATCCGTTCAGCGAAAACAATAGATAGATAGGGTGATGGGTGATGTAAGGGGATGAAAGAGTCGAAGGAAGGCTGGCACACTATATCTGGTGAATCCGGTTTATTCTGCGGTACTATTTGTTACGGAGCGCTCTGCGGTAAATTCGTCCTCCTATTGTTTATTGAATGAGGAATCGTTACCGGAATAAACGAGTGCGAATGAGAAGTCGGGGATTGCACGATTTGTTACAATGGATCAAACGAGATTTATATTTCCACTCCTTTGTTCTCAAATAGAAATGATTATCAAAAAATAAACGAATGAATTCGATACTTTAACTTAATTAAATAGGAAGTTTCGCCGTACGACTGAACCTTCTTTGTTAGCATCGTAAATATTGCGACCGAATGCATTTCTCGTGTAATATCCAAACGTTCGAAACGACCTCATCCTCCTCGTCGAATGCACTACCGCCTCCCTTAATTAAATTAACCGCGCAGGTACCGCACAAATATATATGTATATGGAGAGCAGCTAGAATGGGCGAAACGTTGTAATTTCATTCACCTCCCCGCGCCTCATTCTTCCACAATCAACACTCTTTTTCGTGGGATGAGGTGTGGTGGATTTCCCTCACGTAAATTATTTTACGCTAATGAAGTTGGCCGGTGATAGCGGTAATAATTAGCGGTACGTCGTGGTAGTGGATGTCGTAAAAGTGGTAGTCCAACAAACACACACACACACACACCCACCATATATCGTTTTAATGTAATGAATGTTTTGTGTTGCTGTTTGAGGTTACGGTTGAATGACTGCAACGGATGCAAATTGATTGATTGACATTACGAAATATATTAGTTAATGGTCGACATGTTTATGTAGAATGTCGATAATTGTTAAAATTATATTTAAGATTTATTTTGTTATATTTTCGCTTCACCCCCTCTCCCCGCGCCCCTCATTGATGCAAGTCTAGCACCACACAAGGAGCACCAGTAAATCGAGTCGAGATCGTGGAAACGCTCGCTTAGCCAGATTTCCTCCGCCACTTGACATTTGGCGCATTTTTTCTGCACTTTCTTGTGACAAACCCGACATCTTGTCTGCTTCTCTTGGGATACTATGTAGTGATCTCTATAATCTAGTTTGGATTCTCTATGTTCCATACTGTTGGGTCTTCCTCGTTTTCTAGAGCTGCTTTGGTGACTTTCTATTATTCCTTCTGTCAGACATCTTTTAAAAGCGAGATGGTCCAATTTCCCTCCGAAATGACGCTGTAATTGCCAAGCATTCTGTCCTGCAACGTCTAGGCAATAAGCGAGAATTGGAAATAGAATTTCTTGCCACGGATACCAGTTCGATACAAACTAACATTTTGGTCGCAACGATCTACCCCGCCCATGTACAAGTTGTATTTGGAAATTACATTCTGCTGCTCTACTTGGACTCGTTTCTTTTCTATTTGAGAATACCTGGCGGTTTGTTGCACGGGTTCAACCAAGTGGCAATTGGAAGCAACATTGACACAACTATTGTCGTTCCATTTCACAATTACTACTGACGCCTCGTCAGTTGTTCGATAGTCCATGAATCCCCGTAGCTTCTTCTTAGCGTCTGACTTAGAAATAACCGGGCATTTAGACATTCTGTTTTCCCGGATAGTGCCAGTTTCTTTTATTCCTCTCCTCTTCAACTCGTGCAGCAGAGGTACCGTAGTGAAAAAGTTATCGAAGAATAAGTGATAGGAAAAGTCTCCAATACTTTATAAAACGTCGCAGTATTGTGAGATAATAGAAGGACCTAAACCAAACAACTTATACTTAGGTTCAATAACTGAGTTCTTTCCTCGATAAGGTTCCACCCACATACAGCATCCTTTACTTCTAGCTCCCATCCAGATTTTAAAACCGTAACGAATAGGCTTATCTTTAATAAATTGCTTCAGAATTTTTTCATTAAGTTTTGAAACAAGTGGCCGTACTTTAGCGAATCTGTCATGATTATCTAATTCATCATTGTTTACACAGTGCAAATTTTGCATTATATATTCAAACCTATCTCTAGATAATCCCCCCGACACTAGATCGTTGTGGCTGTCTTTTCTTTGTTCCCAGCATACATTTCATCTGTGGTAATATTTCCCCGAGAATTTTTTTTGAGCATATTCACAAACATTTCGATGATCTCGGTGTCAAAAAATAAATCAAATATGGTGTTAATAAGAGTTTACAATCATACTTCAAAGGCCAGTCTATATTTTGTACATCGAGATCTTTGTTTTTCCAGTTAAACGTTTTTTTGGATGCCTGATAATAATGAAGAGGAATGTGGTCTTCTGTATCCCACTCACTTGCAACACCATGGCCGTTCTCATTGTTTTCGTCCAGACTGTGATCCACAATATTAAGATAATCTAAATCCTCTTGCAAATTATCATTTGGATTAAAAATTTCAGCTTCTGCCATGAGTTGCGAGGCGGGCAAATTGTTTCTAGTCATAGTCACCAGTTGCATTGGTGGGCGGCATTAATGCTATATTGATTTCACCATTTGCGCTAACATTATTGAAAACATCATCGTTGTCTTCTAAATAATGAAAAAGTTGTAGATATGCCTACCGACCTCTTAAAGGGACATCAAGATTTGACAGGTTTTTGTGCAAACAACAACTTATTTTTATTATGAAGATAGAGCCCTATTAGTAAACCTTTTATGAAACGATTTCTAGCAAAATTTTTGACAATTTTCTTAAATTACTTACCCTATAAGCCTTAAATCAATAGGTTGTGCCATTGTCTCTATGTTCACACTTTTCTAAGGTGTCGCAAACTGTTAATTGTGCATAAACACTACCACTATTACCGCCAAACGAAAGTTTCACCTTGCTGTGACATAAATATGTGCTGACCTCTAAGTTTCAACAGTTAAAATGGCGCTGTGGGCAGATAAAACAGGAACTTACAAACCGTCCTTTTAAAAGGACAGTAGGAATATCTGGCTTAATTTTTTATTTCTTATATCTTCTGAGACTGTAAAAGAGTCGTCCCCGTCAAACTTAATGGACGTCTTCAACACCAACCCTCCTTTGAAAGCTGTCAATAGATCTTGTACCACCTTGTACCTCGCTATTTATCGTATAATATCAGATTGCTTTTTAATCTTCTTAATCAATATATTTGAGCAGAGAAAAACCCTTCTAGGACATGGAGTATAATGTTGGGGCGCAAATGCCGCAGGAGTAGGTGTTGGGGCCGACGTCCTGTTTAACGATGTTTTTAGCCTTGAATTCGCCGCTGGATGGAGCTAGAAATGGTGAAGAGCTCATGCTAAATGATGAGATGCTTAAGAAGAGTTTGAGAATGGATAGGACATCATAAGCTCATCCTGGTAATGGAAAAAATTGAAGCAGTGATCCTTATCCTAGCAGATAAAGCCGAAAAGAAGGTGGCAAGCCTAATAAGAATAATGCCCAATGTGGGGACGGTGGGGTCCTAAGAGCGAGAAAAGAGTGGTCATCAGCAGCGCTTTGCATAACATTCTGCTCTGCAGTGCTTCGGTATGGTTAGGAGTGGCGGCGCTCTAGTCTGAAATTGTGGTGTTTAGCAGACCAGAAAGGTTATATCAAATCATTTGAAATTTATCAAGGAAAGGATGGTGAAAGAGAGACTAAATTTCCAAAATTTGGTTTAAGTGAGAGGATTGTTTTGTCTTTGATAGAAAAGGAATGGGGAAGGAACCGCAAAATATTCTTCGACAATTATTTTACATCAATTGCGCTGCTGGAAAAATTGAAGCAGGAAGATACCTTAGCCTGTGTGTGTATTAAGAGGTGAAGTTCACGAATGTAATGTATACGTCGTATAAGTCGAAAAATAAAAGGTATTATTTAAATAGTATTTGGCAATAGTTTATTGAGCCATACATAGTGTCTGGTGCATAAAAAAAGGGAAAAAAAAAGAGAAAAGATGACAGAAGTAGAAGATTTGAAACAAGAGGTGGAAAACCTAAAAAGACTTCTAATAGATATGCAAATACAAGGCAGAAGCAGTACTATGGCTGAAAATGAAAGGCAGGCAAGTAGTAACACCACAATATCTATGTCAGTACCAGAAAAATTCAGTTTCGATAAAGAGGACTGGCCAACTTGGGTAAAAACCTATGAAAGATATAGGAAAGCCTCAGGAATCGACAAGCAAGAAAACGAAAGCCAAGTTAACAATTTATTATTACACATGGGAAAGGGTGTGGACGATTTATTGGCAAAATGGCAAAGAAATGCCAGTATCAGGCATTGGAAGCAGAACTCATAAGGGACAGATTAATCTCAGGCATAACGGATGAGAAATTGAGCGAAGACCTACAAATGGATGAAGACATCATGTTGGAAAAGGTAAAGGATAAACTTTTGCAGAGTGAGGTGATAAAATTACAAAGAAAGGAAATAAGAAAAAACACTGGAACAATCGAAAGAGTTGTGAAATTTAATATCAATAAGTCAAGTTACAGAAGAATGGAACATCAGAGGAAGGATTTTCAGCACGGAAAAAATTGAATTCAATTGGATCAAGGACCATGAACAAAGTTTCGAAGAATTGACTACACCACCAATATTAGCAGTTTATGATACGAAGAAGAATACACGAATCTCAATAGACGCGTCTTCGTACGGACTGGGAGGAGTTTTAGAACAACAAGAGGGTGACCAGTGGCGTCCAGTATTCTATTGCTCCAAAAGTCTCAGTGATGCGGAAACTCGATACGCCCAAATCGAGAAAGAAGCTTTGGCCATGACATGGGTGGCAGAAAGATTCTGACAATTTTTGATCGGCAAGAAATTCACGATAAAAACCTCTGTTAGCTATCTTGGTAGATAAGTCGAAAGAGTTGTGAAATTTAATAATAATAAGTCAAGTTACAGAAGAATTGAACATCAAAAGAAGGATTTTCAGCACGGAAAAAGTTGAATTGAATTGGACCGAGGACCATGAACAAAGTTTCGAGAAAATAAAGCAAGAATTGACTACAGCGTCCATATTAGCAGTTTATGACACGAAGAAGAATACACGAATCTCAGTAGACGCATCTTCGTACGGACTTGGAGGAGCTTTAGAACAACAAGAGGGTGATCAGTGGCGTCCAGTATTCTATTGCTCCAAAAGTCTCAGTGATGCGGAAACTCGATACGCCCAAATCGAGAAAGAAGCTTCGGCCATGACATGGGTGGCAGAAAGATTCTGACAATTTTTGATCGGCAAGAATTTCACGATAAAAACCTCTGTTAGCTATCTTGGTAGATAAGTCCAAAGAGTTGTGAAATTTAATAATAATAAGTCAAGTTACAGAAGAATGGAACATCAAAAGAAGGATTTTCAGCACCGAAGAAGGAAAAAAATTCCATAAAGCAGGAATGTCAAAGATGCGGATTGAAACCACATTCCTGGCAAGAGTGCCCAGGAAGGGAGCAAAAATGTAATAAATGCAAACGAATTGGACATTATGGGAAGAAATGTAAAACAAAGTTCACAAAGGTGGTACAAAACAAGACTCAGGATACATACAGATCAGAATCGGATATAACGGAAATAAAGAAAGTAAATTCCATATCAAAGACATGGATTATTAACCTGAGAATGGGTGAAAAATGGGTCAAATTCAAAATGGATACGGGAGCACCACGCAGCTCCACGAAACTCCTGGGACCAGGTTCGGGGCAGAACAGAGAACCAAGATCATATAGCGTGATAACAAAGGATGGATTGCAATTTTTTTTTTCCGAAAAAACTATTTTCAATGCTGTAGTTATAAAATAATATACCTTGGGACTCAAAGGGTTTTAAAACTGTTTCCACCGTGACCCTACAAGTGATAACAGCGACGGTTTCCATTAATCTATTGGCTTTAGAAAGTCCACAGAGCTAGAGCGATCTTGTTAAGGTACTGGCAAACTAGATGGGAAGCTGAGCCAGACAAGGTTCAATGAACTAAACTGATCTGTGCACTAGATGATCAGGAAAGAAATTGAAGGCAGAATAAAGCGTTTCATGAAGAGCATGAAGAAACTGCAGTGAAGAGCTGTAAATCAACGATTGAAGAATAAGGGAGTTGCAGGAGAAATAGATTAGATGGAAGACAGCCCAGCACCCTGATGTTATATCAAACAAGATGATCTCGAGGTGTGTGAATGTGTGGTTCAGAGGAGTCGCTTATTAATTTATAGTTTTAGGCACTCGAGGATGTCACTAATTTTTACAGTAGATCACACAAAACCACCGGAAAAGCGTTAGAACACGTGAAATTACCAAAGTAATACTTTAATATCAGATTATTTCACGCCGAAATCAGTCAAAGCAACCGCAAGTTAATCTACAACATACAATATAAATGTATAAACGTATATAATTCTAATTAACACCATTCCTTCTGTCAACCTTTCCACCCTTCACAAAGCGAGTAGAGAGACAGACACACACGCACACACGTAGACATTTATCAGGATATATCCATCTAGTAGAGCAAAAACCGTCATATTCTCTCAAAGTCCGCATAATTAAACCACACAGTCGACCTGGCCGGGCAAATAAATTATGTTTAGCGAAAATAACGCTAGGTGGCAGGATGCCCGACCGACTGCGGTTACCTAAAGGTTTAACGGGGGGAACGCACTGAAGCTAAACCGCAATTTCCCAAGCCTTCAGCAGACTAACATCACCTAGCCGGGGGTTTTACCTTTCAGATTTCCCCGTAGCTCTTAATTATTAAAGGAGCTATGTTTAGTATCCTGCCCTTTTCTTGTTTTTTTTTCTCTTGGCGTACTTCATTATATTATTAGGAAAAAAAAATGTACTAGAAAATTCGACTTATTATTTCAAGCATGCTTGTGTATGAGAGTGTTAATTTTAATGCTATTAAAAACGCATCTCTGGAGGAGCCTTTGGTCTTTGAAGGCATGGTTTGAAAGCATAGCTGAAGAGGAAATTCTTTTTTCGTGGTGCTATAGGGCAGGACAATTTTTTTGCTAAAATTGGAAATCATTTTGATCATCTCCAATATTAGTACCTACCAATCTGACAGCTGACTCTTCCTATTTTATTGTTACTGCCACGCTACGGTTGTCAAACTTACGAAAATGTCAAATACTAGACTGCCAGTAAAAATGTCAAACTCAGTCGTTACTTCCGATCTCATCCACTAGATGGTATGGAGTTGAAATTACTACAGGAGGATTCTCGGACTACTACTTCTACTTGGACACAACGTTGAAGACGTTCTTTGAAGCTTCACACTTCATGTTCTAACATTTCTTTCATTCTTCTCGTCATAGCCGACTTGCGCGGTGTTTCTTGGTTTCTGCTGTACGATTTGTCCGACATCGACTGGAAGTTGGGTTTCCTCAATTCCAATATTTTACGAGTTCTTGACAATCATGCACCAGTTAAACAATTGTCTTTTTCTCGTCCTCCAGCTCCCTGGCTCACATATAACGTGAAATTGATGATGAAAGCCAGAGATGCCGCTCTTCGCAGATTTCATAGAACTGGAAATTCGGAACATCGTGCACACTATAAATTACTGAAGAACGAGGTTAATCGTGCAATAAAACGTGAAAAAGCAGCTTACTTCCGACACCATTGTTTAGTGAATTCAGGTAACAGAGGCAGGTTTTGGAAGGAAATTAAAAAACTTAATATTAGCAAAAGTAAACACGATGATATACCTCCTCAGCTGAAAGATGTAGAAGCTTTAAACAAGCATTTTCTCTCTAACATTTCCAGCTCTCTGGCGAGGTTGCTCGGGATTGGTGATCTTAATATCACCGCTAGCTCTTCTGCTTTCGCTTTCAAAGCTATCACACCTGAGGACATCCTTCGGGCTTTGAGGAATCTGAAGAGCAATGCAACTGGAGTGGATAACATAAATGTGTCTGTCTTGAAGTGGTGCATACCCTTACTGTTGCACTACATTCTGTACATATTTAACTTCTGCATCGGTAGTTCTGTGTTTCCTACAGCATGGAAGTCCTCCATTGTCATATCATTGCCGAAGACTAGAAATGTGGAGAGTTTTAAAGATTTACGATCGATAAGCATTCTACCGGCCTTGGGTAAGATCTTTGAGAGGTGCATTGAGGCTCAATTAGGTGAGTTCGTTAATTGTAACAGCATTCTTCCCAGCTATCAGTCCGGCGTTAGAGCTGGCCACAGCAGTGTATCGGCCCTTGTTCACATTGAGGATGAGATTCTGCGTGCTAATGATCAATCTAAGGCCACAGTTCTGATTTTACTCGAATATAGCAGAGCTTTCGATACTATTCATCATGATGTCCTATGAACTATTTTATCTGCTATCGGCTTTTGTACTTCTTCCTTGCATTGATGCGGGATTATCTGTGTGGATGGTCTCAGCGTGTCCGAGTTGGATCAAAATTTTCCACCCCATTAAATGTGTTTTGGCGGGGTACCACAAGGAGCAATTCTTAGTCCATTACTGTTCTCCATTTATACCCTCAGTAATTCATCATTGTCAATACCATCTTTATCAACGAGGATTTGGACAGGATATGCAAATATTCACAGCTATTGTAGCTGTCATTAAACCCAACTAAGACGCAGTTGATTGTTTTCAGACCCCGTCGAATTCACCAACATGTGTTGTCTCTTCTTGATATTCAGATCCTCAACCGGAAAATTCAATCCACTGACAACGTCAAAAATTTAGGAATATGCCTTGAGATCTCGCATAGATTTTCTATGTATGTCATGCAACTAATTCAGAAAGCCTTTATTGCCCTGAAATTTATATATATTAACCGCCATTTCTTTGATTCCGCTACGAGACTGCTATTGTGCGACGTACTGGTTTTATCTTACTTTAATTATGGTGAAAGTACTCGAAAGTTTAGATGGTTTTAAACTGTCTTATGAGTCCATTAAACAAGAACTAAAAACAAAGCTGCTGGCACTGCAATAATTGAGTATTACCCTAGTAGTTTATTTTGAATTCATGCTGGGTTTGCTATGTAGAAATTTGGCTTTGGTTTTTACATCTGTTTACTGCACACTTGAGATTAGATAATTATAGTTTTTCTTGTTGCTATTTTTTCTCACATCTTTTTGTTTCCTCTCTACAGTTTTTTGTAATTTTTTTTTTATTATATTAGTTTGAGACTAAAGGAAGAGCGCTTAATGAGCATTCTATGCCCAGGGGCGATTTAGTCTTTTTGACTATACAATTTGCATAATTTTAGTTGAATTGTGCTGCTACTATTTGTGTACATATATATATAGATATAGATTGTTTGTTGCTTTTTTTTCTTGTAATTCTGTATGTATAGTCAATAAACTCCTATTATTATTATTATTTGGCCTTCACGGAATCTGTATGGGATTCTTGTCGTTCGCTGCGCTCCACAATCCCTTGGTCCTCTTCCGATTGAAGACACGTGTGGGCAGCTTCACTTTGCTCTATGTCTTGAACAAGTTACAAAACCGTTGGCGGGGCTGTTAACCCATACCATCGGTGCTCAACCTTAGCAATCCTACCTCCGGCGAATCTTAGAGGCGTTGAGCACGGCATCAGATCCTCTGTTGTTGGTGGTCCGAGTGGGAACGTTTCCGACATCGCTGATTTTTCCCTCATACCATGTTCGACTTCGGTCTCAGCGTTGCTCCGATGCTTCTGGAATCTAAATCGATCGGGCACAGGGGTCTGAGGTGTCCCCCCCCCCCCATTAAACGAGTCGGGGAAGGAAGAGGGCGTCGTCAAGTGTCCTCATTTCGATTTGTTTAAGCTGCAAACAGCTTCAAACCGCCCCTACCTTATTTATTAAGTATATTATTATTATTATATACGGGTCAATGGCCGCAGTGGTTAAGCGGCTGACTATCGTTGTGGGAGGACGTTCAATTGACATTTTTTGGAGGGACGGTGACATTTTTTCAGAGAGTTTAATCCCGGATCGCTGCCATTCGCTGTTGGGTGAATTAAGTGATGATTAACAGCGCGGCATCATAAAAGGCGATATGGTGCTGTCACCAAGCCAATTGAACACAACTTACACACACAAACTACACCGCGAGAGTTACAGTCATAGCCAGACAAGCGATACAGCTTCGGAGTCACTGCAACTAAGCACCCACCACACATTAAAAAAATTATTATTATTATTATATATGATATTAGCAGTGCAAGATGGGTTTGAGCCGTGTCTCCATCATAGCTATTCTAAATCGCTTTTGAACATATTTTAGTCTGCTTCTTTCGCTGCTTTTTGTTCGGCAGTTACAGGAGCTCATTTTGCAAATGACAGATTGGTAAGGATGAAAGGCCAAATCTACAAGTGCCCTCTCTATTTGACCGAACAGTCACTGTTGCCAAATTATTCATTTCTTTGGTCTTGCCAAGACATATTACACAAGTGGATGCAGATGGTGTATCTGTTAACGTAGAACATACTTTACCACCAATCATTGTAAGGAATAACTGATACTGTACACAAAATTGTTTGCCATGAATATTAATCTCTAATGATGTTAAGCGTGCCGAAGAAGGCGTAGGAGTTTTCTCCTATTAGACGTAACGGTACGAAACAAGCAATTAATAAATTTACCTCAGTTATTTCTTCGGTTTCGCCAGCTAGAATTTGTTTAACCTGGCTTTGTCATTTATTTAGAAATATAAACTTGTTGTCTTCAAAATTTAGGATATCTTCTACTGTTTTGGTTTCCAAAATTCGTCTGGTATAGTGTGAACCAGAAGACTTTGTAGGTTGATACTTGCACTTGTTGCTGTTACAGTTATCGTTGATGCATTCGGCTTTCGCTGATTAAATGTGGTAATAAGAAGGAAACAACTTACACTTTCTTGTTGTACCATCATAACATAATCTATTATATTGATATTTCGACAACCCTAAATCTGCTATTAAACCCAATGATTCTTGATTAGTTAAAGAAACTTCCATACCGTCATTTTTATTTAGCACATAATAAACTGCTTGTTTTTGTTCTGTTGACGTATTTAGCAAAACCTTGATCATATTGGCTGCCCTATTCTTGCTTTCTGCTCGTATGCATGACAGATTTGCTCTAACCCTTCCGTTTGCAACAACGTTGTTGAACGTTTTCTCTTTATGATCTCACTCGCATCATCATGGAGGACCTCCTGGTATGCTCGACTTAGACGATCCATCTAACGCTTTGATATTTGCAATGAAATCATCATCTAACCATCCGTAATTTCCATTTAAAAATCGTTCCTTCATTCTATAAGCTTTACTCCATTTAGTTTTAAATTGTGGTAGTACAGAACACAGGTGAGATCTTCTTCAGAAATATTGTTTTCTTGAATATATTGCCGCACGGTAGATATATATGCTTGCCGTCTCTTCTTTTAATAACAAATTGTGACATTTTTACACTATTTTCACAATAGAAACATATAAAAACAATCGAATTTCTATGAATAAGGCATGTGCTTCGTATTAGCGTCACAAGACAAATGTACGATGCAAAAAAATCGTTATAACGAGTACAACTGAAATTATTTATTAGAATCACTTTGTATATTATCGCAAGTATTGTACGATTAAGGTTGATAAGCGAATTGCTATGAAATTAGCTCTTGCATTTGGAGGAACGCTGACGAGACCGAAAAGGTCGAAATCACATCATCCATTTCTAATAATCTTTATTGAGATTATCAAAATACATTGCGGTACTTACAAAAGTCAAACGTCGGCCAAACAAAGAAAAAAAAAATGGAAAAGCCGCAAGACAAGTGCGGTTTAATACTTTATGAAATCGTCCAGATTATACGGTTCCAAATCGCAAAGAAAATTAAAAAGCTTAGTCCTAAATGAACCTAAGGAGGTAAGAGCTTTTAGCTCAGTGGGAAGTGCATTAAACAATTTTACACATGTATAGGAAAGATTATTTTCAGTAAGGGATAGATGGTGTTTTAGGTAGCAATAGTCAGATCTATAGCGAGTATAATGTTCCTGAGTAAAAGCATGTTCCTGAAATAAATGCTTATTTTTAAACAGAAAAGTAAGAACCTCAAAAATATATAACGCAAAGACTGTTAAAAATCGACACCGCTTAAAAAGACCTCTGCAGGACTCGTTATATTTTAGACGCAACATAGCTCTTAATATCTTTTTCTGCATTACACAAATTCTTGGTAAACCATTACCGACACCCCAAATAATGATGCCATACCTCATAGTAGAGTAGCAATAGCTATAATAAATAACACGCAGCACTGACTCGTCCCTCATTCGACGCAAAGCGAAAATACATTTACTTAGTTTGTTACATACGTTGTCAATATGTAAGTTCCATTTCAAGTACTCATCAACAGCGAGACCAAGCAGACGAGCCACAGCCCGCACGCAATAGGTATGGTTATTTATGACAATATGTGATGGATAGTAGATGGATGAGTTTTAGTCTTAAAACGTATGATCTGTGTTTTTTCGTGGTTAATAGTTAAATGATTGTTCTTAAGCCATTCGCCGAGTAGAGCTAAGTAAACACCACAGTTCTCAGTAACAGCGTCCAAAGTCTCGCCCAACACAAGAAAGGAGGTGTCATCGGCGTAATTAATAGTAAGGTAGTGGTTGTCACTGTCCAGGCATCCGACAGCATAGATATCATTGAAATATAGGATGAAAAGCAGCGGCCCTAGAATGCTACCCTGCGGGACCCCTAGGATCCAACCGAACCCCACCGGACTGTACAACACCATCACCAGCTCGCAAACGGACAGACTGTATTCTATTCGAAAGGTAGGACTCCAACCGAACTCCCTCCAGCTTCCGAATCACCGGACTGTACAACACCAGTAATTATGAAGATCTTATTAGAGTCACCTTTCTTGTGTAGGGGAGACAATTGCATGCTTAAGGCATTCCGGGAAACATCCTGTCTCAGACGAGTGGTTTATAATATGACAGAGAGGTTCTATATAACTACCTGTGCATTTTTTCAAAAAGAATGTAGAAATTCCATCTATGCCGGAGGAGTGGCGGGGCCTCACTGAGTTAATTAATGAAAGTAGCTCCTCAGTATCCGTGGGGAAAAAATAAAAGGTATGCGAATTTTGAGTTATGTTAATATTCACATCACTAGTGAAGTTCAAATCATCACTAGCGGTAAAGAGTTCATTAAACTGATTAGCCAACACTGCCACGTCCCCCGACACAGGAGGCTTCAGAGCTCTTAGATCTGCCAATATTTGAATTTATGATTTGCCACATACCTCTACTAAAATTTGATGAGTTTAGTAATCTTTGTTTAAATTTGTTACGTTTATAGAGATTTATAGCATCATCAAATCTTTTTTTATAGAAAGTGAAAGTATCCTTGTATTCATTATTATAGAGAGATATAACTTGTAGTGCTGACACTGTATTTTTCAAACACACTAACTCATGCGGAAGATAGGAGAACCGGCTAACCACAGGAACAGTTTTAACCGGAAAATAAGCGTTAAAGTATCTTAAGAAAATGTTCAGAAATATTAGGAACTTTTCGTTGGTATCATAGCACGTACAGTAAACATCCACCCAAGATTCATTGGCAATGGCTGATTCAAATTCTTGCACGGCGGATGCAGAAAACACACGTGATTTTTTAAAGCGGCACCTGTCCGACTGACTGTCCACAAATTTGAATTTTATGGTAATAGCTTTATGATCTAAAAATCCCGTAGGGAAAGTGGCCACGTCCACGACATCAAAGTTTCTTTTGTTCCCGTCTAAAATGATGATGTTATCCAGACACGTTTGTGTAGTTTTGGACATTCTTGTAGGTTCCTAAACTAAAACTTTTGCACCGTACGATTGCAGGATGTTTCTAATATCTTTACATTTATGTTCGTCCACTAAAAAATCCACATTAAAGTCACCAGCTATTATGCACGTTAGGCCAGAATTGAAGGCCGTTGAGAGCAGTAGATCGAAATTCACGAAATACATACTTGATCTTTCAGATTACTTTAGCATGAAAAAAATAAAGAAATTTATTTGCGAGTTGTCGTTGTAAAGGAATTCTAAGATTGTAAGATGTTGTTCTTGTTGTTGTTAGTATAAAAGTAAATATTTCTATGACTACAATATTATAATACAAAATTAATGTGTACTTCCTGTAACAAACAAGAAACTAACAGTAAACATTTGGCGTTGTAATTTATTCCATTAACTTGCAAAACTGTGCATCTACCGGAAGTGACACGCAGAGGACGTTCGCCTGCGGCGAAATCCCTTCTAACATGCTACATTAGTTAGCGACAGAATGCATTTACACAACACGTTGACGCTTCGTTATCGAAAGCTAGTCGACATCAAGTTTATATTGAAAACTTTAACGCATTAAGAGCATTAAGCTAGAGAATTTGAATCGGAAAAAATCCGAACTGATGGTATTAGGGTACGAAGTATTAGCCGTAAAACCTATAACTTTACAATGCTAAATCGAGCGGAAGCGGTTTTATTATCCTTATTTGCGAGAGTCCAACATAGGCAGCCTTAGAAGAAGAACCCGATTAGTTTAACCGGATAGTTAGACGACTAACGGGGCTATTCTAGACTATAAATTGAAGTTGTACAACGTTCATCCCCTTTTATCTGAGGGGATTGAGGTGATGTAAGATTTTAGTGATTAAATTAGACAATTCACGCTATTTGTTTATAAAATTCAAACGTTATTTCCGAAACTTTCCGTGTAATCTATGTGTACGGTTTGAATATCTTCCTCGGTGATGTTAAATAAATTTCCTGTACACGTTTTCCCTAATTAAATTGTGGAGTATAGCTCTCTAGGGACATAAAAGCAGATTCAAATTTCCTTAATAGCTATCCTCACGCACAACTTCTGAAACTAATAGGTGCCTACCAGTTACAATATACTTAACGTCAACCTTATACTTTCTTCCCCCCCCCCTCTCCCTCCATCAAGCACGCGATATTTAATAATTATTTCCCGAATTAAACGGCGCATGATCGAACTTCAAAAAATTCTAATTCGAAATTCAATTTGATTACTTTAACGCGTTTAAACGAAAATGTAAAACAGGTGTAGCAATTATTAAATTACATCCGTGAGTTCGCGAGTTTCCTCCTTTCTTAACGCTAAATTCTAGCTGCATCAAACCCATTTACTCGTATATTCAACACCGCGTTACAAACATACATAGATACTACCAGAAAATCGTACGGTTCATAATTTATTCCCTGTAGTTCTTGACGAAATTAAATTTGTGAATATGGTATGTAGGAGATTGCTCGGATTTAATTAAAGACGAAGGAATTGCCGCGCAAAGATGTATTTTTGCACGTTGTACAATTCCTAATTCTACGGATAAGAAAGCTCCGATTCACCGCCCGTAAACTATGTAAACATTGTAGATGGACGTGTCGCTTATTCTGTCACATACGGAATTGAGTTATCGTTTATCGCTGAATTGGAAATGTCTTTGAAAATTACGATCTGGATGGATGTGAAGTCTCGTTGAGATAACTTGTTAGAATGGTGGATATCGGATAAAATGGAAGGTCTCTAATATTCAAAATCTGTAAAATCTGATAAATTTATTTAATCTTCTAAAAATGTAATAATATAAAGAAGTTGTATGTATATTATGTAATATTTATATTAGTTTAGATATTAGATTGTATTGTAATATTGCCCTTCTGGTTGTTAGACTAGTTGGAGGCTTTTGATAAACCTTAAAATTGGTCTGAGATTTCCGTCCTGGATGTGGATGGAAGTGTTATTGTCGGGTATGACTGGCAGCAACACATTTACACAAAATGTGTTCTGCCGTCTGTAGATCTTCTTGACCTGAATGGCAGATTTGATCTTCAGCTTCTCCGAGTTTATCTAGGTGGTACTTCAGGGCCACATGACCTGTCAGAAACTTTGCCAGCAGTCCAAGGTCCTCAAAGGTGCTGAAAGATAGCAACGATTGTGCTATCTTCAGCGATCCTAATAACAGTGCCTTCGTCTCCCATTTGTTAAATGCTTGTTTTAGGTGTCTCTTTTGTAGTCCACAACAGGGATAAGGTCCAATGAAAGGCATTTTCGCTGCTTCTTTGGCAAACTTATCTGCCTTTTTGTTCCCTTCGGTCCTTTGATGGCTTGGGACCCACTGCAGAGTTACGTGGTTATTGCGTCCCAATTGTCTTAAATTGCATATACATATGTACAGTCACTGACAGAAGTAATGTCTCCACCTAAGTAGCGCTGTGTATCAAAACTGTATTCCATTTCATAATCGGATATGTTCGTCGTTGCATACTACCTTCGCCTATTGCATTATTATAACAGAATAAATACTGCTTTATTTTTCGTTATATTAGCAATGTAAAAACTGTAATCAGACAACAGAAGGGTACGTGCGGAGTCAGAGGTTTAGCATAAAACTCTAATTTGAAATAAAATACCAGAAGGTAAAATCAACGATATCGGCCCTTCACCACATCACAAGCAAAGTGGAGGAGTCACTAATGGCAAAAGAAATAGCCCTTTGCGCTTTTCTTTGATGTACAGGGTGCTTTTGATCACACCTCCTTCGAGAGCATAGAAAGGGCGGCTTCTGCCAATAGGGGTTTCACCCATCGACGATTGAATGGATTAAAGCCATGCTAGAAAGTCGACGAATAAGCGCTACGCTAGGATCAGAAACCGCTACAGTCAGTGCCAGTAGAGGATGTCCCCAAGGAGTAGGTCTTATCACCGCTGCTCTTGTGTCTTGTTATTGATGATCTAAGGGATCTGAGGGATAAGTTGGTGTAAAAATCATAGTCTGCATATAAACCAAAAGTTTACTATCGTCCCTTTCACAAGGAGAAGAAAAATCTATCTTAAATCTGCCTCTATAGAGGGAAAAAATATTAGCTTCAGGAATGAAACGCTATATCAATTACTTACAGAAAAAGGCCATAAAGGCATCGCTAATTTACCGAAGGTTGCTCGGTAAATCCTGGGTTCTCAAGCCTCAAATGATCCTATGGTCACATACGGCAATTATATGACCCATGATCACCTATGCTGCTTTAGTATGATGGATAAAAACAACACAGAAGACTGTACAACAACAGCTTCAACAAATCCAAAGACTTACTTGTCTAAATGTCACAGGCTATATCAAGTGTCCTATCCCTGAACAGACGGACTTAAGGGATTAAAACCTGGGGACATTAGAGGACACCTTAAAATCGTTGAAGATTCACAGATTTACATTGCAAAGGACAAGATCCCTATGCAATACAACTTCGATCAACCCTAGAAAATGATAATCGAAAGCTGTAGTAAGTGGGCTTCCGGTGAGCCTCAACTCAAAAGAGGAACCCCTGGCATGGTACACGGGCGGCTCTAGAATAGAAGGAGTGGGAAAGGGCATTGGGGTCAGTGGGCCTAACCACTATCTCAAAAGTGCCTATAGGACTCCACTCCGACATATTTCAAGCGGAGATTTTGCTATTAACAGCGGCGTTGTAGGCTGTGAGTGCCTACACATACGAGTCGAGTCTGCTGCATGAATGTACACTCACTGACAGAAGTAATGTCTCTACCTAAGTAGCGCTGTGTATCAAAACTGTATTCCATTTCATAATCGGATATGTTCGTCGTTGCATACTACCTTCACTTATTGCATTATGTATTCACATAAGCCGAAATCCAGTATTTGCTGTTATATATTACTAGCTGGCGTATACATATAACGTAATAAATACTGCTTTATTTTTCCTTGTATGTATTAGCAATGTAAAAACTTGTTACTTCTATTCCGGTCGATATTATAATAATTTTAATAGGGTATTTAAGGCTAAAATAAGTTTAATTTGCCCGATTTCCCATTATATCTTTCAAATTTAAACCTACTTTACGCTTAAGTTTCCGGCCGTTAAAATTGTGAAATGTCGATTTTATTTAAGGATAATTATTTTCGACGTAGCGTAATGATAATTCGAAAGACCAAATAGAAATATTAGATGCAACTAATCAATTGATGTGTATTTAAAATACATATGGATTTCGTTCATAAAATAATATACCGGGTGTTTCTGGGAGGTCGCTCGCCCCTATAATTTCTAAAATATTTGAGATAGAGAAATATCTTTTGCTGCAGTTGTACTCAAAATGTTATCCCGAATCAAAATATCGAAAAATATTCAGGTAGTCCCATTTCAAAATCGAAAATCAAAGTCATTTCCGGTAACAGCGGAAGAGATAAGAATGTATCGACCATGTCAAGAAATGTAAATTAAAGCCTCGTACATAATTCCCGAATTTCGTTTGTCTATATCAAAAATATTAGAGAAATTATAGGGGCGAGCCACCTCCCAGAAACACCCGGTATAATATAAATGCTAAAAGTAGTATAGTTATTAAAAACCTATAACCCAAGCTTCAAGCAAAGTCAATAATAGTTTAATTTGTTTTGTTTTGTAAAATAAGAAAACACACGCAGTAGAAATTATTTTATTTTTCACGTGGTATAATATTTTGTTAACAAGATAAATTAACTTGGTGAAATTTAAACATTAATTTTTAAACCAGACATAAAATAGAAATGTAGGTATTTCAGAGAACTAAGATAGAAAACCAACAATATATAGATCAAAGTATGCTACAAATTTATAATTTATAAAACACACATTAAATTCGGAATAAATATACAATTAAATGTATTTACGAGAAAGTAAACTGACGATTTCCGTTAGCGCTTAGAACTAGTAATTATTTGTAAGGTATTCCTACTATTTATTGAAGAGATATATGGAATTTCTATTAATTCTTCAATATAAATATTAATATAAATTTTAAGAAAAATAATTAGTATGGGGACATTAGAGTATGGGTGGTACACCCAAGATGGTGTGGACGGTTATAATTAAGCCGTCAGGAATTTCGAAAAACCTTTTTCGGGATTTGGGGATTTTACAGCATCTTTTTTAAAATATTCTAACTGGTTGAATTTAACTATTCGTAGCAAATCCCAGAAAATTGCATTTACGAAATATTTGTTCAAAAAAGCACAGTTTTGACAATATTGTGGCACGTACGTCACAAAAAGTTAAATTACAATTTACCGAACGGCTCTAAATGTGTCTTCGTTTACATGGAGCATTATTTGATCATCTATTGTAGTAATACTTAACAATTTTGGATTACCAATATTTTTCCTTGTCATTAAATCGGTAATTTCTTATACATATTTGTTGCATACTAAATATTTTTTTATGTTTTGCTTATTATTAATTACATGCGTCATTGCATGATGTCTTTAAATTTTTAAATGTAATAAATCTCAAAATATTGCATTTGGGGTAAATTTGCTTAAAAACCGCCAGTCAAATAGATAACGTGTATAGTATTTTTAGAAAGCTGATGAAGTTCTCTTTAACATACGAAAATAATACGGGTGTTCCATTTGAAAAAACTAAGTCCGAAATTGATTTACAAAACTCGCTCACCCTGGAATACAGTTTTGATACACAGCGCTACTTAGGGGGAGACATTACTTCTGTCAGTGAGTGTACATTCATGCAGCAGGCTCGACTCGTATCTGTAGGCACTCACAGCCTACAACGCCGCTGTTAATAGCAAAAATCTCCGCTTGAAATATGTCGGAGTGGAGTCCTATAGGCACTTTTGAGATAGTGGTTAGGCCCACTGACCCCAATGCCCTTTCCCACTCCTTCTATTCTAGAGCCGCCCGTGTACCATGCCAGGGGTTCCTCTTTTGAGTTGAGGCTCACCGGAAGCCCACTTACTACAGCTTTCGATTATCATTTTCTAGGGTTGATCGAAGTTGTATTGCATAGGGATCTTGTCCTTTGCAATGTAAATCTGTGAATCTTCAACGATTTTAAGGTGTCCTCTAATGTCCCCAGGTTTTAATCCCTTAAGTCCGTCTGTTCAGGGATAGGACACTTGATATAGCCTGTGACATTTAGACAAGTAAGTCTTTGGATTTGTTGAAGCTGTTGTTGTACAGTCTTCTGTGTTGTTTTTATCCATCATACTAAAGCAGCATAGGTGATCATGGGTCATATAATTGCCGTATGTGACCATAGGATCATTTGAGGCTTGAGAACCCAGGATTTACCGAGCAACCTTCGGTAAATTAGCGATGCCTTTATGGCCTTTTTCCGTAAGTAATTGATATAGCGTTTCATTCCTGAAGCTAATATTTTTTCCCTCTATAGAGGCAGGTTTGAGATAGACTTTTATTCTCCTTGTGAAAGGGACGATAGTAAACTTTTGGTTTATACGTAGACTATGATTTTTACACCAACTTATCCCTCAGATCCCTTAGATCACCAATAACAAGACACAAGAGCAGCGGTGATAAGACCCACTTCTTGGGGACATCCTCTACTGGCGCTGACTGTAGCGGTTTCTGATCTTAGCGTAGCGCTTATTCGTCGACTTTGTAGCATGGCTTTAATCCATTCAATCGTCGATGGGTGAAACACTTTGGCAGAAACCGCCCTTTCTATGCTCTCGAAGGAGGTGTGATCAAAAGCATCCTCTCTACATCAAAGAAAAGCGCAAAGGGCTATTTCTTTTGCCATTAGTGACTCCTTCACTTTGCTTGTGATGTGGTGAAGGGCCGATATCGTTGATTTTACCTTCTGGTATTTTATTTCAAATTAGAGTTTGATGCTAAACCTCTGACTCCGCACGTACCCTTCTGTTGTCTGATTATTTAATAGCACGATATCTGTGTCCAAGTGCGTTATTGTAGAATTATTAGCAAGGTTATCAGAGCTATTTGAATATCAGCCATAAAAAATTTAGCAGAACGTTAAAATTGCTTGTTTAAATATATTATCGCAGTTTGAATATTTTAATTCAGGTGAATTAATGTTGACGTTGCTCTGGAGGTGTCTGGTTGTGTCAGCGAAGATTCTTGTGTTTCGTTGTTGTCACAATTGTCCATCAAAATTAGATTAAATCCGGTAAAATCATTAATATTCATTTGAATCATTTATCATCATATAATATAAAAGTATCTCGAATAGAATACGTACTATCGGTTTATGACATTCGCATAATGAAACCTTTAAACACATTACAGCCGTTCATGACAAATCGCCACTTCAACGGGGGCTGCTCGCCTCAATAGCTCGCCTCCATCGATTTGTACATGAATGTTTTATATGATGCACAGGATTTATATACATACATACACTTATATATTATACCTACATTATATACTATACAATTCAAGCAGGCAGACCCGGGGAACTGTAAAAGGACATCGTACTTGTGATGTGCTTGCCGCTGCTCGTTGTCGTCCGAAGTGTGATACAAAATCGCCAAACGTTAATCAATAGGCACATGATGGAGCCTCGCAGCTATAAGCAAACAACTCATCGATTATCGTCACTGAATTACGTGGGAAATTATATTTGATCGGGATTCGATGCCGTCGCACGTGACAACTAGTAAATAAGGGTTTATTCAACGGTTGATGTTTCGTTAATAGTTGTTAATGATCAAATATACTGATTATGTAATTTTGTTTTCGAAATTATCGTTGTTAAACGTATTAACAAATATATCGTTTATGAAAATTAGGAATAATAGAGGGCCTAAAATACTTCCTTGTGGAACACCGATATTTACTGTTGCACTGCCTGAGTAAGCTGCCCCATTAGTAGGTACTATTACCTAGTTGTTTTTACAAAATTGACGCCTATCGAGGAGGTACGATAGGAACCACTCATGGGTCATTCCCCTTATGCCACAACGTTCTAGTTTGTCAAGCAGGAGATGATGGTCTACGAAAGCCTTAGGCCGGTATTAGACTGTAAAAGTTCTTTGACAAAGATCTTTTATAAAAGAAATTTGATGAATTCTTTTGCGGAAAATAAGTTCGTGCCACTAAATTGTTAATAAGTGAATATGAAGCAAACGAATTTTTATATAACAGTGTTCATTCTGACTATAAAAATAGAAATAAAAGATTGGAGGCATACCAGAGAATAGCGGAGTCGATAAAAACAATTAGTGAATAATGTACAGTTAATGACGTTAAAAAGAAGTTGAATGGTTTAAGAAGCCAGTACTTGGCGAAAAAATTGAAGGTAAATTAACTATATAGTTATTTATTATGTATCAGCTATTACAATACTTTTTGTGTTCATAGGTGGTAAGAAGCATAAAAAGTGGTGCTGAGGGAGATGAGATTTATACGCCGACTGCCCCTCTGTTAAAATTTTTAGATAAAGCGACGGATGCAGATGAATCTCAATCCAATTTGGATCCTCCCCCACGTCCACCGCCAACTGAAACTGCAGGTGACATGCATGTATTAGATGGTGCTGGAAAAAGTGAAGATGAGGTAAGTTTAGGCATATTTATCTTGCCATGGCACTGCTCCAGGGCCACTATAAAAATCCTTAAATAGGTCTCTTATTTCGCGTCCATGACGGTTTCCACCAATCTCAAGTTGTCTAAACAGAGGATCCATTTCGGGAAGTTCATCTTCAGTATGGATATCATGAAACTGATGGCCACTTTTAGTTCTAGAAATTATTTCGTGACCTGTATACTGGTGTTTTCTTCTTTCTATTAACAAGTTGTGAAGTGTGCAAGCAGCAAGTGTTATCAATGTTACTTTTTCGGGGGACTAATACTTTCAACCATTCTTCGTCCTCGACTTAACCTGTAGGTAAAAATTTTCTCTTCTTTTGTTATATTTTTCAGTGGATATGGTTTCATGATATTGTAACTTAGTGGGAAAGCGTCGTCGGCAAGTACCACGTAAGGTGCAACAATATTTGTACTTGGAAGTTTTCTACCATCTGGTATATTTAGTTGTGTTCTATCTATGAGACACCTCCCCAGTCTGCTTTTGGCATACACCCCACTATCACCAATACGACCATTGGTTCCAACATCCACGTACAAAAATTTGTAATCGGGACCTGCTAGCGCAAAGAAGACAATGCTGTGGTAACACTTGTAATTAAAAAAATGGGATCCTCCCATTTCTGGACACGTTATGCGGATATGCTTGCCATCCATGGCTCCAATGGTGTTAAAAACACTCAAACATTTATCTTCAAATTCTCTTGCAATGTCTTCCCACTCTTTTATTGTTGAAGGAACCTACAAAAAGTATATTTGGATACAATCTGAAATATTAATTTTCATTTGTTTCAGCCAGCAGACACTGTTAATAATAACTCCTTACAAGAGAAGTCACTGATGACAGCGACCCCGACGGCACAAAAATAAGAAGAAAAAAATCATCTGATACGTACGATGCATTAATTGTTAAGGCTTCAAATGCTATGACAGAATTGTCCAAAATTGTTAAAGATAAGCCGGCAGTTCAAGAACTTGATTCGCTTGATACGTTTGGTCAGTTTATCGTTACTGAGCTGCAAAATGTATTAATGGAAACTTGGGACTTAATTGACCAACTGACTATGCCACCTAGTCCTGCATCATTGCAAGGTTCATCAAGAATGATGATGAATGGCTTAAAACTCCACAATCAGGACCGCTGTCAAATAGCAGCACCAACAGCACAAGTTACCAGCCATATGACAACAATGTAACCGATTTAGTAAATAATGCGTTACTTCTTGCAAA
The DNA here is from genome assembly GCA_023690525.1 of Holotrichia oblita. Classification (NCBI taxonomy): domain Eukaryota; kingdom Metazoa; phylum Arthropoda; class Insecta; order Coleoptera; family Scarabaeidae; genus Holotrichia; species Holotrichia oblita. Next base: position 4,805,425 of record CM043021.1, read on the forward strand.
TATAACAAGCTCTGATTATAACGATAATATTCAGAAATAAACAAAATCTTTTGTGCATGAATGTTTACCTTCAGATATTCTCCCTTCAATGCCCTGTAAACAGCTTCACATGTTTCTGGTATTATCCCTGACAGCTCTCTCCTGTTGCTAAAAATCTAAGAGTAACCATAAAACGTTCTTCAACACTAATGGGGTTTCTTAAATGTGTGTTTTGTCTGCAAATAAGTGGAGATATTTTCGAAACAATAAATTTAAAAGTATCTTCATCCATTCGTAAATAATTTTTGTAAGCCTTGATATCCTCCGACTGAAGTTCTTGAAGCAGATTCTGGTGAATTCCTCTCAATTCTCGCCTTGCAACCCATGGTCTTACCCAAATACGACGAGTTTTTCTCTTCTTTTTTTCATTTTTGTTAAGCACACACGTAAAGTGGTTGCTGGACCCCAAAGGGGCACCCAGCTGCCGACCGACCGTTAGGTATGCGGCGTCAGGGAAGGTGCACACACTCCTCAGGACAAAGAGGCACGAAACCAGTTGCCCGCACGAGACCGACACCTCATGGAGAGGCCCGGCGAACCGGTGGGCTCCTCTCCCCCTGCTACCCATGTTAGACAAGTTTTCTTGTCAACGTTGGACGGGTCACCGTTGGAGACGCTTTAGCGAACTCCTACCTCACATCTAAACCCACGGGGCCTAGGCCTCCTTGCGGATGGCTACTATCGGCCAAGCGTGGGAAACGGAATCTGGCCGTGAGGTACAACCAGCCCGCCCGTGAATTAAGCCTGAACTACGGGGACGGCCGGGCAAAAGCCCTACCCCAAAATGCCAACCGCGCCAACTCTTTCGCCCCTCCGGCGATCAAGTTTCCGCGGCAGCTACAGTGAAACCGTAGGGTCCCAGAATCACCGAGTCGTTTTAGGATGAAACCGAAGGTTTCCCAACCGGACAACCAGCGGGCGGACTACTCCTCGGCGAACCGACTTTTGTCCTCCCCTACTATCTTCGCCAAATTCTCCCGCCACGCCCGTTTCCCTGAGTGTGGCCACCAAGGATGGGGTAGTGCAGCTGCAGAGTTCTCTAGGTAAGCGCCGTAGGGTGCCTCACTTACCCACCGTATATTCCGACGGTTAGCGGCCGGTCACCGGAGCATATGCCCATGCTTACGCCCAAGCATCCTCTCCTATATACGAAGTCTACTCCCACCACGCCCGTTACCCTGGAACTATGAAACCAGGGATTGGGTAGTGCAGCCGCAGAGTTTTAAGGGTCGACGCTATAGGGTGAACGCCGACCCGAAAGCAAACAGTAAGAATGGCTGTAATTGACGCCGCACAAGCAACTAACTGTTGCTCGTCCATTTTTCTTCAACTAACCTAACTTTTTTTTTACACACTGCAATACCTTTTTGTCATAAATCTTTTACGTTGTGTAATACAGTCCGCAAAGTTTTGAAAAATAAATAATACAAAAGATATTTGGTGACATATTTTACAAAAGATCTTTGTCAAAGAACTTTTACAGTCTAATACCGGCCTTAGTCAAATTAATGAACACGCCGCATACTGAATTGTCATTTTCTAAATTGGATATTATCCGATTTACATATTCAAATAAAGCTGTGCTGGTACTTTTTCCAATAGTAAAACCATGTTGGCATTTATTGAAAAGATTATATTTAACAAAGAAAGAAAAAACTATAGTTTCAGCGCTTAATTGACTGATGGGTCTATAATTTTCTAATTTACTCTGCTCCCCCTTTTTGTGTAGAACTGCGTTTTTGAAGGCACTTGGAAACCTACCATTGAAAGGATATTTCTCCACGTCTTCCTATGGTGGGTCTTGGCAATAGAGACACGACGTCTAGTAGAGTAAAAACCGCCTGCTTTTTACTAAAATTTACTTTTCTGGCAAACTTGACTGTTATATTTTCTTCATCCAGACTGGTGATTTGACCAAGAAAATGTTTTCTAATTATTTTGCCTAGAAATTGTACCAATACCCAATCATCAACTGTTCTGTCGTTGCATCCTCCTCTTCTTCAATAACGCTTTCGAAAAAACGGTCATCGTCAACTATCATCGCTAGATAATGTTGCATATATATTTTGTTCATCTTCGGATTCTTGCACCTCTTCACACGTACCCAAGTCTATTTCTGGTTTATTTTTTTTGGCTTCAACATTGCAGTTTTTTTTTCTTTTAGTCTTAACAAGACTTCATCTCCAGTAATGACTTCTGCACCTCCAGCAACCCTTTTTTTAGGTTTCTTTTGATTACTATTTTGAGCAGCAATATTTTTAATTGTTGACAATAATATTTGTTGGAATGATACATTCTCTATTACTTCTGTCAAGTTTGCTTCTTCTGCCTTCTAGCTCGTTGATGGTAATTCATTATCTATTACTTGCACGTCATTTTCTGCCATTGCCTTTTCGGCTGGGGCGTCATTTCGTTGTAATTCTGCCCATCTTTTATTAGCACTAGGATCAAATTTATCCGTGGATACAACATTATTGTTGTATGGGTATTCCTGCCTTTCTAAATCCATTTAAATGTAAAATTTCAGGTTTAGCTTCTGCCCAAACTTCTCCTAAAAGTGTAGAAAATTGTTTTTTTCGGAATTTTCTTGCCAACATTCATGCGCTGCCATTTAACGAGTTTTGCATCCCAAGAAACTCTTTAGCGATCTGAAGACAGCTAGATCGAAAGGCTGCAGCAGATGGCTTGAATATGGAGGTAGCACCTTCTGGAGCTACCCACTCATCTCAGATGTTTTCGCCCTTGAAAATTATAAGAGGGGGTGCCTTGTTGCCAGCAGCACTACAAGCCATTAGTACGGTAGTGTTGACATGGATCTGAACAAAAACTTGTTTCATCCAAATTCCATATATGGTTGGGCTTGTCTTCTAAATTTAAATAATGAATTGTTGCATTGGCACAAGATGTGCTGCGAGGTCTCTTCTTCTGCTTGACAGATTCCCCACATAGCGTGTACATCTCTGATAACTAGTACGGTGTAGGAATGATTTTTTGGTAATATTATTTGGTATTTTTGCGAGAACGATTGCGAGTAGACTCTTCCTCCCACTCGAATAATGTTGTTCTCATCCAAGAATGGATCCAAGGGCAGCAACCTGCTCTTCTTCTGAATAGACATCCCTCTCGAAAGTGCTGCAAATTCATTTAACCTAAATTGCTGCGCATTTTGTAGTAATCTAAGCGTGGTTGTTTTAATCTCGTTTCTCTATCATATTAGTAATGGTTATCCAGAAGTAGTAACCTGGCTGCTCTCTCTTATGCTTTGTTGTTTGTCCAAAGTAACCCATTGCAGTTCTTGCTATGTAAATGTCTTTCAGCTGTTGACACGATAGGGAACAACACACAAATGAAATACTGAGCAGCGAGGATGAAAGCGTGCTTGTGTTGAGATGACTAAGAGGAGTGAACTATCGAGGATGATTCATTCATGATAGGATGACTCATTTATACATAATTATTTATGATTATTTATGAATGAATCGGCATCATGCGTTTTCGTATTTCCTGAGCATATGCGTGATGTTGATTTTCAGTTCTTAAGGCAATCTAAAGGCCATATCAGTCTACCAACAGTCGCATACGACTCTAGAATTGCAATAAAGACATCATTAATAAATTTTTTTCTTGAATAATGTTGGCAATCCAAAAGCACTCTAAAGGGAAAATTTTAATGATTATTATAAATGTTATAAATAATTTTTGGCAGTAGCAGAGCACCAAGACCATTTCAACATAGCAAAAAAGAAAACTTCGTTCTAATATATTATTCTGTTCTCTTAAAACTGACTCAAATGGGATTTTCCCAAACGGAATTACCATCTAGGGGATACCTTGCATCCCTTACGAGGTTGTATGCCTTCACCTCACAGGATGTATTCCATCACAGTATTCCGAGTTCAACTCATTACCAGCAAATTGCCAAAGGAAGACAAATTTTCTACTACACAGAGGAAAAGCCTCCGAATAAGTTTTTTTTTCACCCTGCAGCCACACTAAAAAGGAGACGTATCCGAGAATAATTTTAAATTTTAAATGATGGCAATCCACCTTTCCATCCTTCAAAAAAAAAAAAAAAACATTTTAGTTACACTATATTTCGACGATTGTAAACAGCATTAAATCTATGTACAATTCCCTATTGTATCATTAAACAACCCATTTCGCATACTACACCTATATCGAGCCCTCGAAAAAAAAAATTGAATTAACAACTGAATTACTCATCCCCTGTTGAGTTGAAATAAACGAGTCGGTCGTACTGATACACCATTCAAACTTCAAAACGCACCGACCCCTTTCTATTTTCCCAGGTCGCCTTTCGATCTGCGTTTGCTGAATAAGGGGTGGATGGGGGGGGGGACGGGGATGAGGGGGAGAGGGAGGGCTGAAAGCCGAGTAAAAAATTTACATTTCGTTTCGGGGTTAGACTACATTGTCGTGCGGAAGGTGTATAGAATGGATAGGGGTTGAATGACCATCGTTTTAGGGGTGGTTCGCAGGTTAGTAATATCGATGCTTTTTAATGTTTGATTAGGTCTTTTCTAGGTTGCGCAAAATATATATTATACATGGGTGGTGAATTATTAAATTTTGCCTGGATCGGAGATGTTTCTGTTTGACAGCGTATCTTTTGGGGAATATGTTTTCTTTTAGGAATTCGTTATTATTATTTCTCATATGGGGAAGAGGAAGAGGAGGAGGGAACAGCAACAGGACATTAAAATTGTATTGAAATGTCGAGATGAAACTGTCAAGATGATGTTTTCAAATGAATTGTTTTAATGCTGAATTTGAAAATACTGTAGGGGAAGGTGGGGCAATAGGGAGTGGATGTTTTATTGAAAGGGCTGTAAATGTACTGTACTTGTTCCATGAAGTTTAGTAGTCGCAAGTATCATTTTAATCCGATCCAAGGGAACCATCGACATATCAATTACATTTGGAGACACAAATGGATTTGCCACCTTTGAAGTCTTCCGAAAAAACATTATTTCATACTCCTGACTTTCATCAGTTTCAGTTAACACCTTGCCTACGTAATAAACCGTTTCTTTTAATTTAGAAATTTCAAATTGCACCAAAAAATGGTCATGTTTTCTTGGCTCTTCTGTGATGAATGGTTCTGAATCATCGTCAGTGGATGGTAAAATTGACTCCTCGCTCCCTGAAGAAGAAAATTTCTTGTTATCGCCTTTCCTTGATTTTTTTTTCAGAAAAGACTTCGATTCGAAGTCCAGTTTTCTTTGCTTTTCTTCAAGGATTTCTTTCATCGATGTAGATGTTATTATTTCCTCTTGACGTTTCTCTTTAAAATGACGTTTTTGCTTTGTGTTGGCATAGGTAAGATATCTTTTAGCTTAATGATCGATGACTGGGATCGTTGTTTCTTTGGTGTTGTGTTGTTAATACTTATAATATTATCAATACTTTTGGAACAAGTTGGCGTTTCCTGAACCTCAGATTGTGTTCCCGATTGCAGATTAATTGAGTCAGCGGTTTTTGAAGCAACAAAATCTTCTTCAGGAAATACAGTAGATTGAAATGGTAGGTTTCGCCAAACAGTTCTGCTATTTCATAGATAGATATTCTTTTACCAGCATTTGTTTTCATTCAATACGAGTATTAATAATTAAAATTATTTTTTAAGGGCCGAGGTCTAAACATTGGGTTCGGTTGACCATCTCATACGATGCCAGAGATAGATGGCTTTCATGATTAATCAGTAGTAATCAAACTCGTTCTTTGGTTGGCTTTGCGTGACTTATAAAATGAGCCAACCATTTAGCAAAAGTGTCTGAGTTGCTCCAATCATTTCCAGTTGCAGCACATATGGTTCCAGGAGGAGCATTTTTTAACAGTCTATCGATCATTAGTTTTCTGGGATATCTTCTCCTTCTTGTGATGTTATTCTTCCTGGTCTATGCAGTGTATGAAGACCACTTTCATCTACGTTGTAGATATCTGCTGGAGAGATCCTATGATTTTCATAGAGCATATTTAAAATATGTGTCAATGGTTGTCTTATTAAAATTTACAACTCGATTTATGCTTGTCGCCTCGGGTGTTCTTAGAGATCAATTTCTGTCCCTCTTCATAAATCCATAGTAAAAATCAAGCCCGGCTTTATTAAATGGGTGATTCAAACCTAACCCAGGTAACACAGTGTCGTCTATTTCACGACATTTAGACGTACATTTTTGTCATCATTCACGTCATTCTGACGGTCAAATTGACGTACCAGTGACCCAAAATTGACGACAGTTTGTCACATCCACAATGACGTCATTTGCTGACTTCAAAATGACGCCATGCAATTTTTTCGACAGCAAAATCGAAATAACAACATGAAACAAGGGTTCTTGGTTTTTTTTAAATTAAATTTCATAGGGCTATTACACAATCTTGTCTGCAGAGGACCATTCAACCAAAAATTCACCAACTTCTTCATTACTCCTAAACAACAAGCATGCATATATAGTCTACATGAAAGGCCGTTACCATTCCTATTCTTAATTTGATCAAAGGAGATATTCCGACATGATGATCCTCATCATGTTGAGCGATAAAATCAGGGTTTGTGAGTTTTGGTGCAGGAAAATTTTTAAAAACTACCCGACCTTGTACAAGTCTTCCAGTAACAATTCTATTGGTTTGGGTTTAGATCTGCCACGAAAAATACCAACAACGAAAACTTTAGATCTTCTATTATTAATTAACCTTAAAATTGGTCAAAATTGCAAACTTGATCGGTAACATAATTATCGTAAGACTAACATTTTTTCCAATTAAATCAAGTTTCTAAAATTGCTTCTAAAACTCCAAACTTGGTTGGAAAATGTCGTCAGTTGTACGTCTAACACAGGAGGTCATATAAACGTCAAAATTGAGACGTCCATTTTAGCTGGATATGTCATCAGGTTGTGTGCTGTCTGGGAACTTGTCTGCAAAAAATGGACCTAAATTCATTTACAGTAATATACAATTTCGAGTTCTTCTTGTTCAGTAAATACTGCTGTCCTGCCAACTCTTTTAGGTCTTCGTGGAACTCGTGCAGCATTGCGGCTTCTCTGCTGAACATGGTCCCTAATTGTGTACCATGGAACCCCAAACATTTTTGATGCATCTGATATTTTCATACCTCCTCTGACAGCATCTAATGAGTTTCGAAAGGCTTCCTGGGACCATCTAGCTCTTAAATTTTTTTTTTGGTATAATTTCGTATCATCTGAAAAAATAGCTAACATTCTGTATAAATAATGTCATCCTCATATTCGTGATATCTATATCTCCTTTTTTTCTAGAACTCAAAACATCCACCTCGCTTATCTGTCTGAAAAACACCTACTTGTTTGATTGCCTCTATAACAAAAAAAAAAAGACATAGCTCTCGTTATTTTACGACAAGAACAAGTCACGTAAGTAATTTTTTCCCGTCCAACTCTTGACATAACACCACTATCATTACATACCATTAATTTTTAAGCTCACGAAATTCCCTGGAGAACGTCGCTATTGATATTTTTTTGTCTTATTCGAATTTAGATCTCGAGAGTTTCGATTCCCTCCTTTACGAGTTACATCATCCACACCGCATCTTTGCGCGTTGTTAAAGATTATTTCCTTTTTCTTTTTTCATTCCTCCTCTCGTTTCGCCGTCTTCATTCTATCCGCGCCGCCACCACGTTTTCGCGAGGATATTCCGGGACACTCCGGGAATCAGAGAAATCATCCGTCTCTTTGTTTCGGTGGGTAGTAAGGGGGGAAAAATCACTATTTCGAGGCGGACGGCTAGACTAATTTAATGGAAGATTTCGCGTTGGATTCCCCAAGGGTGGTAGAAGTCGAAAACATTACCGTGGCGGAATCGTTTTCGCCTTCTCAGTGTTATAAATAAAGTTAATGCCCTCGGTTTTTATAAAATTGAATTCCTTTTATTGCCGTTCGTCTCCGAACTGCTGATGATACGTCTCGATGATACGGAAGTGAGCGTGTACGAGAGGGAAACTTGAGGTTTGTTCGTAATACGATACGTTCTTTGCTAGATAATAAATTCAAATGGATGTTGTTATATTTCCTTTTCGCTTTTGTTCTTTTTTTTCCCCGCTTTTCTCGACGGAAATCTATAAAAGTTTTGTCGTACAAGGTGATGATTGATGCTAAAAATATCATCGTGATTTTATTCATATTTTTTGTTTGTTTTGAATTTAAAAGGAACTTCCGGAATTGTCCCACTAAAGCTATTTTATCTCTTAGAGGGTCATATTTGTAGGTAGTTCATGCTTGAGGTTGTTTCAATGCTTCAGCACGCAATTTTGACATATTTGTAATGACAGTTACGAAGCCGCGCTTGTACTTGGTTTCATTTATATTGATTGGTGTTTCTTGGTCACAAGAGACAGTTCGCAAAAATAAATTCTGCCGATGTTCCATAACCTGTCCGGTGGGGAACGAAAACCAAATTCACCATTCTAAAAGTAGAATAAGAAGTGTATTTTGCGATTTCTACAATGCATTTAAAAGCGATCAGGAGGTGGTGGAAGATTTGTTACGCTCTGATCGGCAATCAACGTCTTCAACTGAACTTAAAAAAAAATAGAAACCTTAAGATCCATTAAATGTTGAAACTTATCTTGTTTAATTGGTATAGGAGTTGGATACATCAACGGCAACTGCTCTAGATCCCATTTTTTTTTAAATCCTTTTTTGTCGATCTATAAAGCAAAGGTGCCCATTCCTCTGAATATCTGATTTTCAAGTGAATGCCGTTTTCATTATATTGAAGTGCTGTGATGTTAGTGACTGTCGGATCACCTGCTGTTCTGCCTGGACGTATGGAGCTGATGTATTGGCCACCTTCAAAGTATTTAAAATAGGTATGATCTAAGTACTCCACCTTGTAGGGTTTAGGATTTATGCGGGCAGTTTCACAAACATTAACGTAGTTTGCTGGAAAATTAATAATTCTGGTTTTTAGTTTTCGTTCAATAGTGGAGTGCGTTGCATTTGAGTATGCCCTTTTTCTAAAAACTTTTGCTCAATTATGATTTTATTCGTTTGTGCAAGGTTCAAAAGTGCGTTGGAAAGAACTGCGTTTCGTTTGTCCGTTTTTCTGTCCCTCCCAGCGTCCTTGGAAATAGTATTTTTCGTTCCACGAAAAATTCCAAAACCTTGTAAAAATAATTGTTCTTTGCTGGTCTGTTATCTCGTTACATTTCATTACCGATTGACCATTGTATTTCCACCTTGGTCCTATATAGTTTTTGATCTTTTTTGAAAGTCCTAATTCCATTTTTCTTCTTGCTTTTTTTACCCAAAATATTCTTTTCCTTCTTGCCTTAATATCTTATTTTTATTTTTCTTTCATTGTTTTTGATCTATGTACAGGGTGGGCAAATTTCGATGTTTTAATAGGGGATCTCGGTAACTATAAGAGGTATCAAAAAACGGACCACGCATCCTCGATCTGTTTTTTCGAGAAGAGGATGATGGTGAAAACCAAATTTGGCAATTTCGGTTTCGAGTTATCCCTGAAAATTCCCATTTTCGTTTTATCACCATATCTCGGCTATTTATGAAAATTGACAAAAATGATTTTTACGTTCTTGAGGCACTTTTTTGTTTAGAATGCAATGGCGTTTGAGAATTTTTGAAAAAAATTTCGAAATTCGAGGTAGGAAATAAAGTTGTATTTTTTTATATGGGACATATAGTTGGCTATGACATCGTTGAAAAGAGGATTTTTTGGCCATTTCAATGATATATATCATGTGGGGTCTATTCGTTCGTTTTCACTGTATTATAGCAAGAAATTAACATTTTCCATTGATTTTCATAATTTCATTGCTTTTTGTTAGTAGGCGTGTGTCATTCAACATCCATGAATCTGTCAGTAGGTTTATAAATAGTATCAATAGTTTAAGTTGATTATTTGATTGTTGATTCACCTTAAAATTATAAATTTGCGATGGCTGCGATGAAAATTACGAAAAGTATGATATGTTGGAATGCTTTATTCTCAATAATAATAATGCTGAAGCTGCATGTGAAACATATTTTAATCGTTACCCGGAAAGAAGTCAACCTAATAAAGCTTAGAATTCTGCAATTGCTATCTTCAACAAATTCAGGAGGATCCATCATTTTTTAGAAAAATTATTTGGACGGATGAAGTCTACATTAGCAGTGCCGGAATTTTAAAACCGACACAATGAACATTGGTGGTCTGATGTTAACCCCTACCGTGCCGTCGATGTTCAAAATCAGGGTCGATTCGGCTTTAGTGTTTGGTGTGCCCTTCTTGACAATCGTATTCTGGCATATCAAATTTATCAAGAAAAATCAAATGATCAACGGTATTATAACATCATAAACCAACATGTAGTAGAAGAATTTTTGGAAGAACTGCCTTTGAACGAGATAAGAAATGTATTTTTCCAGCAAGACGGCGCACCGCCCCATAACACTGGAATAGTCTCAGGATTGCTGACTGAAAATTTTGGAGACAACTGGATAGGCACGGGCGGACCAGAAAGGTGGCCACCACGTTCGCCGGATTTGTCACCCTTAGATTTCTTTTTCTGGGGACATCTTAAATCTCTCATAATAACATTAACGAACTGCGAGAGAACTTTATACAGCGTCTTAATTCTGTTTCTTGTATTCATATTCAGGATGCACTTCGGAGCGTTTCGAGACGGTGTGAATTATGTATTGTAAATGAGGACGATCATTCCAAATTGAGTCTAAGCCACTTAGAAGAAATTTAGACAAATTAAAAAAAACGTTTTATTGGGTTTAACACTTCTTTTATATATTAGAAATGGATCATATAGAAAGTTATAAAAAATATGATAGAATACTGGAAAACATATAATAAAATTTGGATAAGACGCATTTTGGCATGACATAGTGATGTTTGGAATAACAAGTGTAACTAAAAAGATTAAAATATTATTTTAATGACACACTAGATTTTGTTCCTCAGATTCGTCTTCAAATTCACAATAATCTGCAACTCCTATGGAATTTGCAGCTACGTCGTCAATAACTTCATTGTCAAAAAAGTTTCGATAAAAGTCACATTCTTTGTTTGTATACTACAATACTATATAAAACCATTTTGGTAATATTTTTTCCGCGTTTCCAGAGGGATGACGACCGTCCTACATCATTTTTATAAAATTCTTCACCACGTACTGTTACGTTTCCATTTTTTTTTTCTAGAATTATTCGTTTACACTTTGACATTTTAAAATCCCATGACTGCACTCCTTTAAAAGTTTTCTTAACAGATCTTCTCCAATCCCTTACATTACAATCTTCTAGTTTCAGGACTGTAGCTGATTCCCCGAATACGTTTGTATACGAGTTTGGGTTGGTTATTGTAGGTATTTTCTTTAATTTCTTTTCTATTCTGCCAAACACTGTATCATCTGACGGAAGAAACGAATGCCCTCTGACTGGAAATACCATTTCAATTTCATTCACAGTAGGCGAAGCAATTTTATATAAAAATTGAACTAGCATTCCAACCATTGTAGAATTACGGTTCTGTCCTCCGCAACCATCGGCACAAAGTCTTATTTTTCTAATACACTCCAAATTAGCAGTTGATAGCATGTAAAATACCGCAGATGCAATTTCGTTAGAACTTTTATGATATTCATGTTCCATCCATGTGAAAGAAAATACGTTCTCTTTTGCAAGTGATGTATGAGATGTACCTTTTACAACAGTAAAGTTGTAAGTGTACAATTGTCTACTATAATACGCTGCTTGGTCTGGGACTTTTGGATTAACTAAATTTTTTTGGCAATCATATGAAAAAATCAACATTCCTTCCTTTTCTTCCCTTAATATTTCAAAAAATGTTTTGCTCCGTATTTTATGTACTCTTTTTGCGATCATTAGGTTAGATTTCACATCAACATCTTTCTCAATTTTTATCCGCTCTGACAACTCGATGCATCTCGAACATGCATCTGTTGCCGGACTTCTAAAGCCAATATTATAATCACAATTAAAAATGCTCCTAAAGAAACTTCGCTTCACTTTTAGGAGATCGGGAACACTATCATTATACATTTCAAATAACTTCTTAATGGAAAGCTCACAGGGTAGATATTGTCTACCACTCTTTCCTCTGCAGTAATGACTTTCTACACATTTCAATCTTTCAATAAGTTTTTCTATATAAGATTTTTTTAACCTAGCACCACCTCTTCTTTCTTTCGGCATACGACCCGTTTTGATGTGCAAATTTGCTACTCTTTGTACTCTGCTTTTACTTGTATGTAAAATATTCAAAAATGTTTTTTGACACATTTGTAATGTAAATTTGGTAGTGCTATGGACTTTTACAAAATAATTGATTGAAATCGTTTTTCTAGAAGAGTTGAGTTTTTTAGCTCGATCACGTTTAGGTTTTTTAATATCTATATCTATATTTATTCTGTGATGCAAAGAAAGCTGCATGAAACTCTTGTATATCTACCATTTTGAGTGACCTACACCTGTATGTTTTTCCAGAATGCCCACAAGTTGGATAAAGTGGCGGCTCCTTTACAATATACCTAGAAATAAGTAAGAAATAGCTACATTCTACTCTATTTATAACAAAAATACGAAGGAGATGTGATAATTTAAAATCTTACCTTAGATTTTTTTCAATAGTTTTTTTCCACTGAGCTGGATTCGAAATTTTCTTTCTACCATATCCACGAGGTGTTTCTTTCACCACTTCCTTCATTTTATATTAATTACACTAATATTTATTATTAATAAAACTTTGAATCAATAAAGAATTTTGAACTTATTTAACGACTTAATTAACGCCATTCATCTAGTAACGCAATGTATAAATAATATCTGTCAAGAATAAACAAAAGATATTTATATTATTGTGGTTACATATCCACGTGACTGAAAGCTAAAAAGCTATTGGTCGGATGGATATGAGTTACTTTGGAATAACGCCACGGATGGATAAGACGCACTTTGGAATGGGTCTTAATTTTTAGGTCTGTTTATTATGTTATAAGAAGCGATTTAGAAGCATTAGTCATGCATTAATATAATAAGGCCAATATATAGCATTAGTTTATGCCTAGCTAGAAATTTATAAAAAGTGGATGAGACCCTCTTTGGAATGACCCTCCTCATTTATAAACCTACTGACAGATTCATATATGTTGAATGACGCACGCCTACTAACAAAAAGCAATGAAATGATGAAAATCAATGGAAAATGTTAATTTTTTGCTATAATACAGTGAAAACGAACGAATAGACCCCACATGATATATATCATTGAAATGGCCAAAAAATCCTCTTTTTAATGATATCATAGCCAACTATATGTTCCATATAAAAAAATACAACTTTATTTCCTACCTCGAATTTCGAAAATTTTTTCAAAAATTCTCCAATACCATTGCATTCTAAACAAAAAAGTGCCTGAAGAACGTAAAAGTCATTTTTGTCAATTTTTATAAATAGCCGAGATATAGTGATAAAACGAAAATGGGAAAAAATCGAATTTTCAGGGATAACTCGAAACCGCAAGCCGATAGACAAATTTGGTTTTCACCATCATCCTCTTCTCGAAAAAACAGATCGAGGATGCGTGGTCCGTTTTTTGATACCTCTTATAGTTACCGAGATCCCCTATTAAAACATCGAAATTTGTCCACCCTGTACATGATGTCTTTTCTTGCGTGTTCTTACAAAGGTTTCAGTTGACGTGCTTTTTTCTAGTTTCTCTAAGACTTCATTTTCTTCGCTTGAAGTAGTTCCATTTTCACTTGTTCATATGATTCATCGGAAGGATTAGAGGCTTGGAGTACTTCTACTACTAATAATTCTATCTTTAATTCAATCTAAAATGCGATATTTCCCTCCTCATATACCAGACACAAATATGTAGGTAATTCCAGAAAATCCTTTTTATGTAAATGAATGGAATCCCACAACTGTTAATCCAGTCTCTAGAACTAATTGACTTGTTCTATGCAGTACCGACAGGAAAGGCAAATCAGATTATTTCCCGAGCACATGAAATGTCTTATTAAAAAAAAAAATTAATTGGACTTTTACTCCCGAACTCGAACGTGGTAAAACCGTAAAAGTTAGTTAGCTCCATCTCTAAAACGCAACTTCTGTATAAAAAGGAAATGTTTTTTTCATTGAAGATAAAAGGACGTCTAGCCTTTAATTAATATCGAATATAAAAAGGAAAATCAAAACCGACTCGTGTAAAAGAACGTCGACTATATTTGTTCAATGTAGTGTCGTAGTATGTGGTACGTGTACACATAAATTAACATGTGATTGCGATATCGGAAAAAGGACTCCCTCCCTTCTCTTTCGTTTTTTCTTTTTACCGTGCTCAGGTTGTAAACCCCATATAGTCGAAAAACATGCATGATCGCGTGTCATTTGTTTATAACGATACTCCTTTGTTATTTTTGTTTCGATGTTGTGGTAAAGATATTAGGAATAGTCTAGCCATTAAAGTGGAACTCGTTATTGCGAGTAAACGTTGAATCACTACCAGTTATTTATACAAATATCGTATAAATAAGTGGTATTTTTTTTTTCTGGAACATTACTCCTGTTTCTATTCATTTTCTAATACAAATTTGACAAATTTTTGTTTCTTCTGACTGGTGCAAGAACCCCAGGAAATGATGCAGTAGCTCTTCAAGATTTCCTAAGGCAAAATTGTGTCTCATGGTCACATTTATAAGTAGATAATTTAGGTAAATAACCAATAAGAGCTGTCCAAACATGGTCGCCCCTACAGATACCATACCTTCTTTCCTTTAAGGAAGATAATTTGTTATCTAAGCATGTTCAGCATGAGCAAGGTGGTTTTCACACTATAATGTTTTTAATTTTGCCGGTCAACATTAGTAGCCTATCCGATGAGAATATGGAACCAACCATTTAGATTTAGATTTAGATATAAGGGTGATATTGCACCGCGACCGTGGGTCTATTGTGCCCCCTTACATGAGGTGTAAGCTGCTGGGTTTTGCCCGCAATCACAGCTCTCCATCCAGCCTGACAGCTTTAATAAACTGTAACAGATGTGATGGTTTCAGAGAGGGTATTTCTCCCTCGTCTATAACGCCTTTGCCAAGATACTTGGCGCGAATTTCTTCAATTGCTGTGCAGTTGGATATCAGGTGTTCCGGACTTTCATCTTCCGCCCCGCAGAACCTGCAGTCGCTATTCTGTTTCAGACCTATTCTCTTCATGTGCTCCCCGAGGTGACAATGCCCTGTAAGGAAACCTGTGAGAATGCGTAATCTGTTCCTGTTTAGTTCTAGCATGGTTTTTGCTTTCTGCTTGTTGAAATTTCCAAGGAAGGTGTTTATTGCCCACTCCATGCGTTGTCTCGTGCAGATTCGCCTAGCGATTTCCCATTCCTTCCGTTTGGGTCTCCTGGTGCTAGGGATTTTCTCTGCCGGATCTGCTTGCTTGCTGCCAGGGAAGTGTGTTTGAAGGAGCAGGTCAGCCCGCTCCATTTCCCCTTCCGTGTAGCTGCCATCTGGTTTTCTCAAGGCCATCACAGGTTTAGTCCCGCCTTTTGCCATGGCTCTGTGAAGCCTTGCTGCTACAGGAGTGGAAGTGATGTTTTCGCAAAAATTCCTAAAATTTTCTGTTTTTGCCTTCCTTATCTCCTTGTTGTACGTAGTCAGCTTCTCTTCGTAACTTTGCCAGTTCCCGTCAACCTTTGCTTTATTAAACAGGTAACGGACTTCAGCTCTGAGATTTGTCAGAGTTCTGTGCCACCAAAGGGCATCCTTGGCTGGTCTTCTTGGGGATAATGGACAACTGGCTTCAAAGACCTTGGATATCGCCCCACAATCAGCTCTACATCCTGTTCCAGCTTGAGGTGGTGTCTTGTCCCGCCTGTGTTTAGCTGGCTAAGGTTATCCTAAGGTTGTTGAACCAACCATAGATCAATCTAGATTTCAATGTGGCTATATAAAAGACTAGCTACCTGTCGTTTATCCAGCCACCTGCTAGTAAGGTGAGATCTATACAAGAGCTCCAATTCCTTCACCACCTTCAGCACCGCCGAAGATACAGAGCACCACCTTTGATATCCATGTTTTTTTTCGTATTAAATAGCAAGTTTCTACATATGTATATGACTTCAAAGCAAAGACATCCTGGACCCTACGGCAGATTTGGTTTTCCAATTTCGGGAACCACAACCCTTTATTTTCTTCATTTCAAGATTATCTTTTTCAGGGATCAACATCAAGAGAGACAGCACACACTGATAGGATACTGGTAGCGCTAAAACCAGCAACTAGGAGAGGCAATGCTTTACATATAACACTAGGAATTGTATTAACATGGCGATATAGAGCACTAATAATTAGGTAGCAGAAAACGAGCCTCAACATCGAATGAAGCTTCCGTTAATACGAGGGAGCGTTTTTATATTCGCGGGATGGGGGATAAGGCGTGGAAATAAGTAAACCAAATTATTTTTCTTTTTCAATATATTCACCTGCAAGACGGATACATTTTTCACATCTTTCAATTAATTTATTTATACCCTCATCTTTATCTGCGCCGAAACTGCCTCCTTGACTTCATCATCGGCAGTAAATTTTTTACCCCGCAGCTCTTTTTTCATTTTCGGAAACAGGTAATAATCACTCGGGGCCAGGTCTGGGCTGTAGGGTGGGTGATTCACAATTTCGAAGCACACCTTACGCAGGGCAGCTAACGCAACGCGGCTCTTGTGGACGGACGCGTTGTCGTGCAAAAGCAGCACAGCTTTCGTCAATTTTCCCCGTCTTTTCTCTTTAATGGCTTCTTTTAGTCGCTCTAATATTGAAGCGTAATATTCTCCGGTTATAGAAACACCTTTATCTTTAATAATCAATCAACAATATTCCTTCCGAGTCCCAAAATACCGTTGCCATGAGTTTCCTAGCTGATTGTGACACTTTAAATTTCTTGGGAGGTGCTGTGCCCTTTTTATGCCACTGCATGGAGTCTTGTTTGGACTCAGGTTCATAATGATGAACCCAAGTTTCGTCTCCAGTAACAATTCGACTCAATACACCATCCTTGTCTTCATTACAGGGGTCCAAAAATGCACGCGAACACGCGATTTTTTCCATATTTCACATTTCACTCCTGATTATGTTACTTGGTTGACGATAGCTTAAAGACTAACTGTCTAATAACAATGAAACTTCGTATTTATACTAATTATGAGTCGCTGCACAGGCCACGCCACCAATGCGACTAATCACCCCCCTACAACCCGCTCATTCCGCGAATATAAAAACGCTCCCTCGTAAAAGGAGTCGCCAGCGGAATCAAGGAGGTTGATCGATACCCATCCATGTTTGTCAATTGTTTCTCCATTACTCAGCTTAGTCTTTCTGTCCTGAAGCTAACATAGATGGGGAAATTAACGACCCTCGACGAGTGTATTTGACGGCTTGCTCTTGGATATTGCTAACAGAACACTAATTTGCCGATAATTCCAAACCAGATCTACATTAACATCTGACCATTTGAACAGCTCGATAGTTGCAGAGATAAGAGCGACTGGTGATAGGTTAATAGCCATCATTTGCTGTTGGGATATAATTACTAGTACACGCGAGAAAATCCATGGAAGCACACTATATTAACTTCCTTTTTAAATTATTTTTGGCCTATACAAGACGTTTGTACTGCCATTTTTTGTGTTGCACAGATCTAAACAAGGAAGTCTTAGAAAATACCACCACAGGAAGTTTTTAGCAAGGATTAGACACCAACTACTAGCCTGTAGCTGAAAAAGAAGTCCCCAACAAACTGGAAAGCGCCCAACAAGGATACATACTTCAAAATTCATGTGATAGAGAATTTTGAACAGATCAAAATATCCACCAGATTAGACTAGCTAGACCAGGATGAATTGTAACAATTCTGAACGGAGTTATTACGAAAGGAAGTCAAGTTTTAAGGAAAGGTCATAAACGTGACTATTCAAGAAAATTAGAACTTATCACCACGATGTGGAGGATTGCTCCTGTTAGGCATCAAGTTCCACAGTAAAACTGTTGATATGCTTCTATATTTGAACACCAAGAAGACTGTTAGCCCCTAGATGCACAACTACCTCAAAATAGGATCAATATATATTTGTGCAATTAGAAGGAGGTGTGAATAATACAAAAAGTCTTTAGAGAACCGAAGAAAGTATTTTTAGCATTTATAGACTTGGAAAAAGCATTCGAAGTACCAAGAGAAAGATTATGGAATATATTAAGAGAAAGATGTGTGTGATCGAATAAGAAACTTGGAAATACGAAAAGATTATGGTGGGAACATTTATATATGTAGAGTGGAAAATACAAGACAAACAAGAAGGATATGGGAAGCAAGAATAATGAAAAATAAAAGAAGAGGAAGGCCAAGCAGAACATGGAATGATGTCATAGCAGAAATTCTCGCCTCACGTGGTCCAGAATCTGGTGAACCTAACTGACGTTTGGACTCCAATGATAACTCTTCAAAGCCGGTCCTTGGATCAGAGGTCGAAACTATCTTTCAAATATCTTTTAAAAGCTTTCTTTAGTTTAGAATTTTGATTGGTTTGATAGGATAAGAGTTTATTCACTTTTTAAGATATCAGGATGTTGATGTTTGACTGTTTAGATGTTTTTTTTTAATTTCAAAGTTGATCCAGAAATATGTACAATAATTTCCCTTTTCTTACCAGACGCAAAAGCTACCAGTAACGATATATCTTAATCTGGGTGCGTGTTTCCAGATCCTAACACGGGAACATTATTTCCCGTTTACGCGAACACCTTGAGAATCTTCAAGGTAGTACACGCAATAATTCCTTCCAGTTTGATTTTATTTATAGTATTGCAGCTTAAACTTAAAATACCCGAAAGTAAAATCGGCCTAACGTTTCCGTTCCTAGTTTACAACTAAAGCACCTGATATTTTCGCACGGTCTACAACGAGGAAATCCCAAACCTAGAAATGTCTCTATAAAGATAGAAATTAACACCTAAAGCGCGGCGAGAACGATAAAACTTAAGCACCGTTGTAAATTTAAAGGGATAAATCGTAACAGTCCTCAAGCTATTTTCGTTCCAGTTTACGCGTTTTAAAAATCCCTAACTTTAGTTTTTTTTTTTTTTGGTTTAAAAAATTTATTTAAATTTGAATAATATTAACCACTTCTTCAACGCCACTACCGCTGTCTCTCTAACATCACAGACATATTTAAATCTGAAACGACAATTCCTGGCCTATATCCAAGTCTTCATCCGTTCCTCTACTCCTCCAACCACGTTTTTTCCCTCTTTCGATCTCTCCCTCTCTTTCGCTCTATCCACGGCTACGGAAACGGTGAAAATTTAATTTAGAGAAGGATTTGGCAAGGCTGCCGTGCTGCCAACGTAACATTTTCTTATGACACGCCGAAGAGATATGTAATTGCTAAAGAGATTTACGCTTTTTTTCCTATTTCCAGGATGTTTCCGCTTTCATATCGGAACGTATCTTGTCTCTTTTTTGTTTGACGGATACGTTTGAGATAAAAATATTATTCAGAGGACCGCTCCGGGAGCGAAATAAAAAAGGTTGCGTAATAAATTTGACGTACATGATCTGGGACTATTTAAAAAGGTCGAAAGTTATTTTATATTCTAGAAAAAAAAATGTTAATACGCAAGAATAACCATGAAATCTGCACATTTATTAACTTAATTTTAATTCATTACATTAATATTCTAGTTTCAGTCAGTTAACGAGATTATTTACGGCTTTAAAGAGGTTGACATAAGATCTTAGTCAGGGGAGGAGGGAGGGCTGTTAGGCATCAAGTTATTAATTTGCCAGACGTTCGCACACTCGTACATGAACACCAAGAAGATTGCTGACCCCTAGAGGGGCGCTCTGGATATAGCCGATCAAAATAATTTGGGCCAGAATATGAGAGAGATAGTAATTAGTTCTAGATATACAAATAATGAATTTTGACCTGAAACACAGGACCCACTCCCCCATCATTATCTAGATTTCTATCACAACAAAAGATTTTCAGATCTCTGAACGACCCAATTCATACAGGGCACAAGATCTATACAGGTTCACCATTAGCCCGCACCACTACAACTAGGAAAGTGTCACTTTTGTCCAAAGAAGATTGCTAACCTCTAGAGGGGCGGTCTGGATATAGCCGATCAAAATAATTTGGGCCAGAATATGAGAGAGATAGTAATTACCTCTAGATATACATAATAATGAATTTTGACCAGAAAAACAGGACACACTCCCCCATCATTATCCAGATTTCTATCACAACAAAAGATTTTCAGATCTCTGAACGACCCAATTCATACAGGGCACAAGATCTATACAGGTTCACCATTAGCGCGCACCAGTACAACTAGGAAAGTGTCACTTTTGTACAAATGTGATGATGGCATCAAATTGTTTCCACAAGGTCTCTGTAGACATACGATGTTTTTGAAATGAAATTCTGAACTATTTATTACAAAGTCTGAATTATCAACTTGGCAAGTGGAGCTAGTCATCTTTAAATACCAAAAATGTGAGAGTTTATTTGCAAAATACCTGACAGGATTAATCAGGTTACTCACAAGATGATTCAGGTCATCCCATCAAACTAAATGATATTCTACTGCTAGAAGGTGATATCGTTATCCATCGAATGCAATTTGAAATGATCTAAAAAGGATTTAGGAATATTGTGTGTCACAAATCTACTGCAACTAAATGGCACAGGCTCTTGATCTGTCAGTGCCCAAAATGTCCTCCTTGATAAATTGGCTAAAGTAATTGATAAATACAGTTCGAAATTCAGATACCTGGCAGGATTATTCAGGTCTCTCACAAGATAGTTCAGATGATGCTATCAAACTAAATAAGCTACAAGTTATCTACGGTCAATGGAATCTAAAAGGCTAGAATAGAGTTTTGTGAAGGCCAACATTGGTTCCTTCACCAGATTACCAACTATCTTAGAGAAGACCATGCTAAACTTGCCTTCCCTCGATATTTTTATCATGGGAAAGGTAGAATGGGAGCGTAGAGATTGAGAAATACTAACAGCTATGGGTTGGGGCACATCTGAATAGAGACAGCAGTAAGAAACCCAATCTTCGATATGGGCAGCGACATAGCAATCACCAGGATTTCCTACGGCAAACCCTTTAAAGTTTTCTTGAATTGGGATGAGTGGAAGAATCTCATGTAGGTTGGTTTAAAATTGGTTCGTCGCAGACTTTGTCATACATCGTCAAGACACAAATAAACTTGCTTTGCACTTATGGATTTGATCATCTCTCATGGAGAAAAACCAGTTTTATTTGCTTCGAGTATTTTATCGAAAACTAAACAGATTCAGTTCAGATTAATTCATCGTATATTCCTCTTGCAGATGATGGTTAGGAAAATATAACAAAGAAAATGCTAACGATTCTTTGAGTGTTACACATAAAAGGCAGTTTTTATAAAGCTAACGTTTACCTCAATTCCAACTTCTTTCCTTTTACCTTCACTCTAGTTAGTGCACCCCGTTTGAGCGTTTACAAAAATCAATATTGCTAAAAGTGCTACTCGTTACATGACCTCCAGCGATACGATTAACACTACGTATCAAAGTAAATCGTTCGATAGAAGATATTTCTATGCAATAATTAAATATTATCTACTCGAAATCTAACAAGTTTTAGTTTGGCAATACCCTACTCATTACATACACAACTATACCTATTTCATTCGGAGGTTAAAGTTTTCCTTGAAAATTGATAATAGAATCAGTAACAGTCGGTTGATTTGCTCTCAGATGTTCACCCTCACACCACCGCATTCAATCTCGAATTCAGTCAGTGTGGGATCCTTAGCGCGAGAAGAGCCAAACGCTAAACGAAGAAGGCCCTCTAGTATAGTATACGCAACCTCCCTCACACAAAGAGAATTTACCAAAGAATTCCCTTCTCCGATTCCGTTCCCTTCTTGGACTTCTGTAATTTAGATCGGTCGCAATGTTAATGTAATGATTAAAGGGATGGAAGTGATTTCGTTTTATCTCTTTGTTTGATCTGTGTGCGTTGTTCTTCTTACTTTCGTCCGTTGGATACTCAAATATTTGATTTAATTTTAGGAATCTTTTCGTTTTACGATGGATTTCCCCCCAGATTTATTAATGTTTTTGGTTGTTCTATATTATACATTCAGATTGCGTTCATCTTTTGAGTTTTGAGTTGTCGAGAAGAGGGATATACTACGTTGATTAAAATTAGAGGAATGTTGTTATAAGAATCATTAATCTCGATGAATACGACGACAAGATTTATTTCTTTCCTGTTTCCCATGAATCATTTCTTTAATATTAAATTAATATTAGATATATATATTATTTTATTCCTCTTCTCGTCAAAGACTAGTTTCTTACTGGCATTAAGATCTAATGAGAATTGTAGAAGTGTAAAGTTGAATGTTAAAGGAAACAAAAAAAAATTGAAGTAACAAGAAGCTAAGAACCACTCGCAATGAAGAAAAAATTCTTCGAAGCGACCGCTCTATCTCTGCGAAACTCATCGAAGCACCCCAAAGCACAGTCTATAGAATTTTGACCCGAAAGATTTGGGCAAACAGAAGGTCTGTCCGATGATGATGATGTCATCATGGTACGTAAATTCTTAGCCAAAAAAGGCATCATTGTTATCGATTATCCACCGTTTTCACTTAATTTGGCTCCGTGGGATTAAACTGAAATTGGTGATGAAAGGAAATCGTTTCGATACCATCCCATGTCATACTAAAAGCCATTCTAGCCATATAATAAACGTTTTGTATTTGTTTTAGACCAGTCTAACTTACAGAAAAAGGCGATAAAGGCATCGCTAATTTGCTGAAGGCTGATCAGTCCTGGGTTCTCAAGCGTTAAATGATTTTATGGTTAATACGGCAATTATAAAACCACATGATCATCTATGCTGCTTTGGTATGGTGGCCAAAAACAACAGAGAAGACTGTACAACAATAGCTTCAACAAATCCAAAGAATCATTTGTCTAAATCAAGTGCCCTGTCTCTGGACAGATTTAAAGGATTAAAATTTAGGGACATTAGAGGACACCTTAAAATCCTAGAAGATCCCAACATCAACTACCTAATTCATATTGCAAATGAGAAGATCCCTATGCAATACAACTTCGACCAACCCTACACAATGGTCATCGAAAGCCCTACTCAGTG
The DNA here is from genome assembly GCA_023690525.1 of Holotrichia oblita. Lineage (NCBI taxonomy): Eukaryota > Metazoa > Arthropoda > Insecta > Coleoptera > Scarabaeidae > Holotrichia > Holotrichia oblita. The sequence continues at coordinate 4,828,734 of CM043021.1, forward strand.
GGCTGGTAGGCCACTCCTAGATCATTGTTCGATGAGGAAGTTCTTTGTTCTGCTTCTATCAAGTCGGTTGTAACTGAAGGTACATTCTTTACCAAGCATTCTACAACGTAAATTCTAAATGCAAGAAAATCCTTGACGTTTTTATTTGCTTCTCTTAATGCCCTACGATCACGTCTGTATTCCATCCAAGAATTAACAAGAGCAAGATCAATAAAATTCTGTAATAAGCTATCATCCTATCATTTAGGTCCACTCCTCTCATACTTGTATTGTATAGGCAGTGATTATATTAGGTCTTGGAACTTGAATGTAGGTTTTTGTGCCTTTATCCCATCTTTGAGCAAACGTTATTGGATGTGATCCTCCTGAGGTTGATGCCATTAAGACCCGTTTGTTGTCACACCATTTGGTAATACATATTTTATTATCTTGTCTAACTTGAACTCTTGAAATGTACCTCGACCCCTTCTCATAAGATTTTTATCGCTAGTTAGCTTGTGTTTGCAACTTGCTGGTACTCTCTGGTTCATTGCATAAATATTCCAATAACCGAGAATTAGTAAAATATCGATCCATGAATAAAGTATGTCCAGGTTGCGCATTTGTTGCGAGAGCTTTAACTACACTGCCACCAATTCCTAATTCCGGTTCAGGCTTTCCATCCGGCCAGGTTTTTGATCCCTGATACACAATAAAATCGAGGACAAGCTCGTCAGGAGTTGCCAAGACAAAGCTTTTTAAGCCCTCTGGGTTGGTATTGGTTGTACTTTCCATAGCCTGTTAGATTCTTTCGTATCTTCCGAAACGTCTAAATTATTGTGTGTGACCAAAGGCATTTGCAAAGATGATTGATAATACATGCGGATGCGAGGCAGTTTCATACATCCCATAATGATGTGAGCACCTATAAGTTTTTTGTACTCAGTGCCAGTAGCTCTAAGAGGAAGCTTATTATCCTGAAATGCTCGAATGTTGGTCTGCTCTGCAACGAGTTCCCAAAATTTGTCATCAAAATACTGGCAAAAATACTTGTAAGGGGGCTCCTGAACTTGGAGGATTAAAGGAGGATTACACTAACGTCAAAATCTACAGTATGTACCATGTCATCTTCAGCTGCGTCCAGAACTTCCTCTTCTTCAGATGGTTCATAATTTCTTTGTGAAGATTCATGTAGATCATCAATGTCCTCTTCCGAATCGCCTTCAAGATCAGTTTTCAGTCATTTTGGCCAACTCCTCCTCATACAATGGTTTTTTCCAATAATGAACTAAAAGTTAAATTATGTCATTCAATAATCACGTAACTCTTCAGTGGGTCTCAAGCTATCAAGGGATCCGAGGAAACGAAGTGCCAGATAAACTTGTCAAAGAAGCAGCGAAAATGCCATTCATTGGACCTTATCCCATGGACTGCAAAAGAGCCACCTAAAACAAGCAGTTAACAAATGGGAGGTCAACAGAAAGGCCTTTCACTGGCAGAATTCGCCAAGACAAAAGCAGGTGAAGGCACTGCTATCAGGATCGCCTAAAACAGCACAATCGTTGCTATCTTTCAGCAAAGGGGATCTTGGATTGCTGGCAGGGTTTCTGACAGGTCATGCGGCCTTGAAGTACCACCTATATAAACTCGAAAAAGCTGAAGATCATATTTGCCACGCATTTGAGTAAATGTGGTGCTGTCAGTCTCAGTCTAACAACTAGAAGGGCAATATTACAATAGATGCATGCAGGTCACGGTGACTAAAAGCAGCAGTACCACTGTCCTCATATCTAATATTTAATAATATCTAGATTGAATCTGGGACAGATTGTTTATCTTGAAGGCAGAACTCAAAATAATATCGTTCACGAAACGTACAGGAAAGAAAAATTGTATAGAAGTGTACAGACGAGTGGTTTGTGTTAGTAATACTTGTTCCAGAAGAGGGAACTTCCGTCTGTGTCGTCTGTGTTTACTTGCCGCCGCAAAGAAAGCACGAGAAAACATATTTACCTAGCTGAAAAGTCGTCGTAATATGAAGTTATTTATGAAACGCTGCTGGGACGAAATGAAACATCCAAAAGGGCGGATTCCCATTTTATCGACTTTGATATTTCGAATTGATATCGATGATAAGGCATGAACTTTCTTAATTATCGTATTCTTTATATTTAAATTGGAATGATAAAGAAAATAAATTTCTAAAAGTTCTCCAAATTCATTCAGAGGTTTTTTTTTTCATATAGATTGTTTACATCTATTACACGAAGGAAGGAACAATAACAGGAGGATTGTTGTGTGCTAGAGAACATAACAGGGTCTTGAATAAATTGGAAATAAGAATTATTCAGCTATAAACGTGTCAGAGTAGATCCACATATCTCCACTAGAATAGGAGGGAAGATAAATTTACGATTATCTTCTTTGTTTTTTTCAGCGATATAAAAAGAAAGAAAATTGCCCTTTACTAACATTATATTTTCGATTTTATTGGCAGACAGAATCCTGGGAATGTCAGACACGAGAAAGAAAATATTCCAGTTCCATGTTGATATCTAAAAAATACCCTCGTATATCAAATTTATCATCGGAGAAAATGTATGCTAATGGAAGGTTTCATTCGTTATTTTGGAGATTGTGAAAGGAATATCGGTAATGAGGAAAAAATTTCCACTCAAATTTTTTTTTGTTCTAAATTATTAAATTCCTCCTCAAAATTTTTGTAAAATAGAATCCGTTCATGTTCGATCTGTAGTTCTTAAGCCGTTTTGTTATTAGGGATGAAACGTGGGTACATTTCTACGACCTAGAAACAAAGCAACAATCGATGGAATCGAGGCGTTCTGGAGGAGTTCTCCAAAGCTCCAAAGTTTCGTGTTCCTAAATCTGCACGAAAAGTTTTGGCTTCAGTTTTTTGGGATTGTCATGGAGTAATCGCGATTGATTTCCTGGATAAAGGTCGGACCATAATTGGAGAGAAGACGCCGAAAGTTCTGGTAGATCTAGCTCCGTCCGGCCATCACGTCTTTCCTCAACTGAAAAAATTTTTTTCAAAAAAAGATGTGATAGGAGCTGGTTTATAGAGCAAGATAAAAATTTCGTTTTAAAAGGTCTAGAGGCGAACGGTTAGTTCAATAGAGGCTTTCAAGTTCTGGGAAACCTCCAAAAAGAGGCAGAATCATAAAACAATTTAGGTTTTTATTTTCGAGCCGTAAGGAAAGGCAGGCTGTTGAATGAAAAATCGCCAAATCGATCTTATCTGGTACAGAGATGGATCAAAGATACACAAAGGGGTGGGAGTTGAAATTCGTGGGGTAGGTGTCCGCGAGAATGCCTGATCATGGAAATCATGAAAGAAGCAAAATTCTATATATGTATCGATAACTTCTAGACTTCTTGCTTTGATCTTAGAAAGCTAGAATTAGGGATTTTGTCCTTTATGGACGCTGCATGCTCTATGCTCTATGCACACGTCAATGTGGGACTCCAAGCTTTACTCACTTGGTTTGTTGGATAACTACCTCGTGAGATCGCCGAGTAGTTCACCGTTTCATCTCTTCTTAGTTCTGTCTGGTTTGCATTTTTCTCTCATCCTTCTTTTTTTCTTCCATTATGGCCCTGATAATCTCGTGCAGAGCAACTCAGTGTTCTTTGCATCCTATCATCGTGGCTTTCAGATTTTGTGCCTTCCCCATCTGGTTTTCCTACACACCATTTACCGCTAGGTGTATTTTTCTGCCATCTTTCCTGCCACATATCTAAATTTCTTTTCCTTGGGTCTTTAGCGAATATCACTCCTTTTTGTTCGATATACCTCCTCTCCTCTGCCAATAAATCTATTGGTGGAATCCCTGTAATAGGTTGAAGAGGTAGAGGCAGTCTTATAAGCAGCTGCCACCCTAGTAATTAATATCTTACGCTGCACCCTCTGTAACAATAGCCAGTTTCTTTTGACTTTTAACGTGCTTGTCTTCACCGGTGCTCTGTATAGCAGTATAGCATGGATTACTGCCACTAGTACGACCACATCTTCCACCTTCTCTGCTACTTTTATTATAACTGCCTGCTATGTCGAAGAAAATCTCCAAATACTATATGCTCTTCTTTGGTGTTATCTTCACCTTATCTATCTTGAAACTTAGACCTTCTCGTTTCCTTTTATTGGTAATAATCAATGCTTCGGACCTCTCTGGTGCTAACTTTAGCTCACTTGTTTGCATCCACATATTTATACGTCTTAGGTTTTCGTTTGTTATCCTCATTAGGTCTGGTTTACTATCTGTTGTCACTATTAATGCCAGATCATCTGCGAACGATGATGACTTTTGCTCGTCCTTTCAACGCAAGTTCCATCACATCGTTGTACAACACATTCCAGAGTGTCGGTCCCAAAACAGACCCCTGTGGCACCCCGGCTTCCATTACCAATGTATCTGTCTTCGTTACTCGAATAGATCTTCCCTTCAGATAGTCGTCGACGATGTTAATCAAATATGCAGAACGTCCAGACGTTCCATTTCTTGCCGTTCTTTTCACTTATATTTTTGATTATCTCGAGTGCCTATGTTGTAGCTCGTCCTTTTCTAAATCCATATTGATGCTTCACCAACCCACCTTTGCTTTCGATCTCCTCCTCCAGTCTTCGTTGCGTATAGTTTGCTCAATGTATTTAGGAGACAAATTGGTCTGTAGGATTTTTTTTTGTATCAATATAACTTTGGCTACTTCCCACTCATTTGGGAAAATTTGAGTGTTTAGGAGCTGAATTACCACCCTCCAATATCCATCCACCTTCTGCGTTTCTTTAATAGCTTCTATGGGAATTCCATCCAGCCTTCTTTAAGTTCTGTGGCAGTACCTTAAGCAGCAGGACCTTAATGACAGTTTGACAGTGTTTAGCTGTCAAAATACGGCTTATACAGCGTGTCCACGTCGAGTGACTGGTCCAGAAGTGACTTAGTTTAGCTACTAGCTTATCCGTTTTAGTTCTATAATCTTGACGACGACTGTTTGAGCACCGAAAAAGTTTTTTCGCTATTTCTTTTTTTTATCTTTATCTGGCATGTCAGATGAGGAGGATGTTGGCGTAGGGTGTTACAACTGGTCTTGCAGAGTTCAGTCACCAAATGAGATGATGCGAAACTCTTTTATTATGCTTCTCTAGTAATGCAATCTCTTATTGCGACTTCTCTTTGAACTTCAACTATACCAGGTTTGTTTTTCATGTAGGTTTGCAAAGGACACTTCCCCCTAAAATTTGGAAGGATTTCATCTACCGTCATGTTAATGGTTGGTGAATAATTTTTTTTGACAGGCTAAGGCCGCATGGTTCATAAACGGATTTTATAGCTTCTAGTTTGTTTCCACTCTTAACTCATCAACTTATCTCTCATCATTGTGGTGGGTCATCGAATCTAATCTTAAAGCTTTAAAGCTTGGTAATATGAGGTAGTATTGGGTGGAGAACAAATGCAATTTTGGGATGCGAAGTGGTTTTTCTTCTGATCTTTCATATCTGTACAGAACAGATTTGTACCAGACCTGTCTCATTAGTATTATATTCAAGGGCTTCTTCGTTTGAACTACGATCTGAACCAGATTTTTCATTTTCCCCGTCAGCGGCCCTAATTGGTTCTTGCCCAAATTTACTCGAAACTCTTCAATCTAAATCTGACCTATCATTTTTTTTTCTTATCGATTTAACACACAAAAAGCAATTTCTATTACAATTACCGTGAAAGGAACATTCCAGACGTATAGACTGATTTCGAACGTTACCCTAGTTGACCTAATGCACTCGAGGGACATTCACTCTGTTACATTTCCCGTCTGATACACCCTATTAATAGAAATTACCTATTTACTCAATTTTGTATTAACCCTTAGGTTAGCTTTAGTGAGCTAACACGTTAACACTATCGTACAGGGAAAACGTGCAGAGATTACTTTTGTTGCTCGCCAAACCTCAAACCTCCTCTAATATTGACGCGAATACAAATTCGGAAACTTCGCTCTGGCGTATGATTATTTAAATATAGGTCATAATGTTGATGGTAAACAGATTTCTAAAAGTACCTACAAGCATGTTATACGATTCCTTTTTTAAATCACACGAATAATCCATAAGCTCCAGAGGTTAGATATAATACCCAGGGTATGGGAGTCGAGTACTTCGGTATTGATATTTCGAGTGCAGTTCGGTGGTGAGTTCGATCGCGAAGATCATGAAAGGTCTTCCACGAGTCATAATCGACTTGCACATTATGTAGTCTGCATTGTGTTTGCTTTATTGAATTTATTACGTGTGTGTGTGTCGGAATCGAGATTCGCTCGGTACCGTACACGTTTAAACCTCGCTCGGAAATATATTCTGGAATCGATGATGAGATTGTATTAAAATTTCTACACATATAGGATAAACCGTAACTTGTCATGATCGTATACGATTACCGGTGTTTTCAGGAATAGAATAATTTATGTTATTGTTAGATTTGAATAAGTGGGATTCGATACAATAGGAAAACTGATGTGCTATTTTTGTTTAAACGCTTAAATAGGGGGCACTCTATTAATCTCTCTCTCTCTACCTTTTATGTATTTTCCTTGTTATATCTTCCCAACCATTATCTGCAAGAGGAATACTCGACTTAAAAATGTTTTAATGAATACAAGGTGGCGTAAAAGTAATGTCAGAATTTGAATTGACTTCCATACTTGCAGATGGCGCCAAATGTCACTGTGCTTTGACATTTATGATATAAGCGTTTGTGGCCGGCCTCGTAGTGCTCGTTCGAATGAGAACATCGCTACTGTTGGTGACGACGTCAGAGAGCGAGAGAGAGAGTCCACAAATCAATCAATGAGACGACGATTTGGCACACAATTACGCATCAGCAGACGTTCGATGCAAGGAATTTTGGTTAAAGATTTGAAAATGTTCCCCTACAAAGTGCAAACTGCCTGCCGACTGTCTAAAGTTGACTTACTGCCATGCTCTGTTGCACTTGGTGCAAAAAGAGGATGATTTCGTATCAAAAATCATAATGAGAGACGAAGCCCATTTCCACTTTAGTTGTTTCAGTTTGCGCTTCTGGGGCACAGAGAATCCACTTGAAATACAAGAAGAGCCATTGCATCTCCTCAAAGTGACTGTTTGGTGGGGCATTTGCAGTGAAAAAGTGATTGGTGATCGTTACAGGCAGATGCCAAACGAGTTCTTTTGCTGCTACTTGCTGCATTGGGTCTCGATAATCGTTGGTTTCAACAGGACGAAGCAACCCTTCCCTCACCTCGAACAACTCTCGAGATTTTGAGGCACCAATTTCCAGATCGTGAGATCTCCCAACTGGTCGTTCAGATCACCAGATCTAACAGGACCAGACTTTTTCCTTATTAAGGCCTTTTTAAAATCTCGCGTTTACCACAACCAAACCAGGAACCTTGCAAGCCTTGATAGAGCTACCATGCAAGAAGAAATCGCCAATTTGGAGCCATATGTTTCGCGAGCAACAATTCAAAACGCCTAATTAATGTCATCAATTTTATACTTTCAAATAAATTTTTTATGAAAACAGAGTTCTTTATTTGTTCATTTATAACAAAATGGCAGCCAATTAAAATTGTGACATTAAGATTTGGACCATGGAAACTTTAGATATCACTGGATGTACTATCTATAGGAAATTATCCATAGGAAGAGTTAGGGAATGCTCCAAGAGCCTTTAAATCTTGGTCTTTCATTTAGACCAGCTACTGATGCGATTAATATGCTTTATCCCACTGCTGCCATCTTTATGGCAGAAACTTCCAACCCTAATCTTAGAATTAATTAGGATGAGTCTCATTTAACAGACGATCTTGTCAGGCAAAGAGTGATTGTCAGAAATAGTGTTAAGCACGCTACTGGAGTAGTAGATTTTATGCAAAAGCTTTAATTTTCGTGATGTTTTGTGAAGCATCGGATGGAACAATTTATCAATATTTATCAGGAATAGGTCCAAAACGATCCAACAGAGGCCGGGGTGGTTTCACAGCATTTTATTCCAAAATAATAATCTTACAATTTAAAATCCAATCAGCTCACAGCTCACATTTTTGCCAAACACTGAATGTTGCATCCTTCCACCTCCTTAAGGCATTGTGGCGTAAAATTTTAACAGATTGGAAATTTAATAACGTGGGGTGGGTTCCAAAATATAAATTCCTATTACTACTAAAGAAGGCTCTTATAAAAATGTCTAGAAAAATAAGAATGAAAATGATATTAGAATTCTTAACAACAATTCCTGCCGACGTTTCGGTAATATCATACAACAAAACACTAAGGCTTCACGAAGTAACATGAAGAAACTCAAACCAAAAATAAAAGCCCATAAACGTACCAGGTGATGTCCTTGTACGAAAAAATTGACACAGAATATTACTCAGACTGTATTGAGAGTGATAATGATATACGAGTCTAAACCATGAAAAAGAAGGACCGTCTTCAACAGGATCATCTCGTCAATTTGAAGAAACTATCGAAATAGAAGCTCAGTTGGTCAGACAATTTTATTTTCTGAAGCTGTTGATAAGATTATTAAAGCAATAGTTTGTTGGCGTAATTTGATTAAATAGTAGATAAATTTGATTAACTTTTACTCATGTTCTATCTGCATCCAAGAGATTTGCCACATTTTCCCGGACACCCTGTAAACTGGAAATCTGTCCTAGACGTCGTACAGATAATACTTTTGTGCAGGGCAATAAACAGCACTAATCCTTGTCAAAAGTTTTTTTTTGCATTGACAGGATATGATGCCTTTTTTTTGTCAAGAATTGACGTACTATGATGGCTGTGTGTGATGGTGCATTGTCGTGCAACAAAAACCAACTGCCTGGTTCTTGATATTTCGATCGAACTCGCCGATTTCTGGTCCACAATCGTTGCAGAACGAATTGACTGTGAACAGTTTCCTTTGAAACGAATCGAAGAGTACGGTCAGCATTGTCTTGATTTTGCTCGTCCCTTTTGGAGCTCTTGGACATGCTTGTAGGATTTGTTGTAGTGCTGAACTCTCCAATCTTTTTGGTCGTTTGTCACGAAGCGCGGACAAACCTTCTGCCTTTCCAAATCTTCGGTTATGTCGATTTTCTAGCAAATAACTAATTAATTTCCCTTTTTTGACACATTTTGATTTGATAACCATAAGATACTTTCTTCGCTACTTAGGAGCTCAATACTGACATCCAGATTTTGAATTTGGGTGAGAACCTTGACATTTTCTCCAGCAATTACTTTCAACTTAAGACCAATAGGAGCAGCACTTAAAGCGATCAGTTCCGCAAGTGCTGACTCAAAGCTGGTTTGGGACTGCCTAAATGCCTTAAATGAGGTGGGCACTCTAAGGAAAGTAACTTTGGCCTGGGTCCCCAGCCACACGAGCGTGAAGAAGAACGAGGTGGCAGATGAGCTGGCCAGACGAGATTCGTTAAGGCCTTTCATAGGAGCTGCATTACCAAATCGCAAATTAAAAGGTTCATCTATGAATGGTCACAAAATAAGTCCAAGAAATGGTGGGAAAGATCACTAGGACAAAAACAGGCTAAGGAGTTCCTAAGGGAACAAAGACCTGAGTAAAGACAGGAAGACTGTCAAAATGATAGTAGGTCTGATGACCGGTCATTGCAGACTGAATAGGTATATGTTTCACATAGGCCTGGCAGATAATGCTCTCTTCAGATTCTGTTAAGAGGAAGAAGAAACCCCAGTTCATGTTTTGTGCCACTGTGACGGCCTAGCGAGGACAAGGTTTCTAGCAATGGGCTAAGGTAGAGGGGATCACAATAGACCTCTAAATGTTGCGGTGAAACAGGCTCGCATGCCACCCCACTCCTAACCTAACCTAACCTACGACCAATAGGAGCTACCACACACACCTACACATCGCAATAAATTTCTGAATTGCTGCTTTCGTCAGCTTAGCACGATGATAATACCATCTACCGGATCACAAACGAACTATATTATTAAAGCAATGTTTAATACTCAATTTTTAGCTTATTCCCTTTTATATTTCGAGCCAAAGCACACATTTTTTCCAATTATCCGCTTAAATACACCTGAAAGCGGTTATAACCATAATTCACCTTTCTCTAACTTTCCACATTAAAAGAAGACATTGAGCTGTAATCGCCACTTACACACCGATAAAAGCTAATATAATGGCAGTTTACTTAAATTTGAATTTAATACCAATTTAATTGAGTTTATGGAATTACCTGTTTCCTCCTGGCTTGCGTGTTTCTACCATTGAAAGCACACTTCTGTCTAGTACCTAGAACAATTAAGCACTTCTATATATATATATGTATACATCGAGTGGCAACAAATTTGAATTATATGTATACGACTTGAAAAATATTTATTCGGGGATGTTTTAATATGATTGAGGTTGATTCAATTTAGCCTAACACAAACACAAACACGTCTTGTTTGTTTTGGTTTCTACTTTAAAAACAAAAAGAATAAAACTCGAGATTAACCATCGTTCCCAATATATTTTATATCTACCGCGGATGTATAAAAAGGAAGTAGAAGATATAAGATGATAAATAACCGAAACGTCTCACGCTCCACTGAATCCTCGTAAAAATAGATGAGGTTGCGAAAATCCGGTAACTCTACCGTCCTCCGTACGGATGCTAGCGCAGAGCGGCACAAGCGACGGCAACATCATCGGATCGGAGGCTTTCGACTCAATCCACGAGGAGGTTCCAAAACACACACACGCAATTCGAATCTGTGTCAATTTTCCAATTTGCCAGTCACGTTGTCTGCCTGTTTATCATCGCACAAAAGGAATTGGGAATGAGGGTGGACAGCGAACGGCATTCTTTCCGTCAAACACCGACGTAGTACGCGACCAATCAATCATTTCGGGCGTCTCGTTTCCCCCTCCCCCTTCTTGATGTATCTTCCTAGCGCGACGTTGAATCTAACGTTCCACGAAAGATTTCGTGTTGTGTTTATAATTTTTTTTTGTTTCTCTTCTTAGTCTTCGGATTTGTGGTGGTGGTGGTGGAGGACGTGAGGGAGGCTTATAAGTAGCGATATCTTTTGTTTAAGTTCGAAATCTCTTTTTCATTTCGAGTTATTTCATCTTAATTGATTTCCAGACTGTAATAGTAGTCGATCTTGTCGAATTAAGTGAATTCAACACACTCTCTGCGACTTTTCTTGTTCTTATCGCTTTCTAGATGATTTTTAATCGATGTAAGCACGTCAAAGTTTCTGGAATGCACATCCAAATTATAGAAAAGATCCATCAGTAGCATTTTCCGATTTGCTTCTTTTTTTTTCCGACTGGCAACTGCATTCCAGTACGAGCGAGTTCAGATCTGAGAGAAGCTTTGATGCTGCTATCAGAACTCACACCTGTCGGTTCTGGACCTATGAATGATCGTTCGCTGGCAAATCCTGTTAGCTTGTCAACCATTTCATTGCCTCTGATTTCAGAGTGACTTGGCACTCATCTCAGCGTGGTTAATTTCGTGAGCGTCCTACGACAGTGAAGTACCACTTCGTAGTTAAACCTGACAACCTGTAGTGTTCTTAGAGCAGCCTGGTTGTTGGACAAAATTTCTATCATTCCATTAACCTCTGTGCGGTTTGGATGGCAATTATTTCGGCTTAGAAGATGACGATCCCAGCCTGGATTTGTAAACGAAGACGTTTACAGTCTCTCTGCTGGAGATGTTTACATTATATCGTCCACTAAAGCTGAAGACAGGAGAGATCTTGTCTGCCCTCTTAGCCAGTGCTACCGTCATTTCGTTGTAATCTTCCTCCTCCTCTCCTTCGCCCCATTGCATCCACTAAATTTTGCTCTATAGACCCTTAGGGCTGCCTCCGACCACAACACAAGGTGTAGTGGAGGAAGCCCAAGGATCATCTCATCCTCATTCGCCTCTTGCTAGCCAGGTTTTAACTGAAGCTGGTCCAGATATCGGTAGAAGAATTAGTGTCCGAAGGGTCCGAAGAATGAATTTAATTTAATGGGACAAGTTAGCACGCAAGAAACCTTTGATATCAAAACGTAATCGCAAGATGCGTTTAAAATTTGCAAAGGACCATCGCCATTGGACTTTAGAGGAATGGGGAAAAGTGATTTTCACAGATGAGTCGAAGTTTAACAGACTTGGCTCTGATGGTAAACCGTATCCATGAAGAATACTCCAGAAAATGGAGGAGGTTCTGTGAATGTTTGGGGTGGCATGACTTTAGATGGCGTTGGTCCCATTCATCGCATTAACGGCATCATGGATCAATATGTTTACATGAGTATTCTCATGTAAACATATTGATCGGGACGAGATCCTATGATCATCTGCCCATTGATTGGGTGTTACAAACCGATAATGACCCAAAGCACACGACACAAAGAGTAAAACAATTTTTAAAAGACCCCTCTCTGTCAATATTTTGCCATGGCCATCGCAATCACCAGACCTCAATTCAATTGAGATGTTGTGGATTGATGTCGATAGGTAAGCACATTAAAAGAAAAAAACTCACAAATTTGGAGCAAATCTATGCCACTATTGAAGAAGGTTGGCGCGCCATACCTGCCGAACGTTGTCGTAGGTTAATCGAGTCGTTACCATGGCGATGCGAAGAAGTCATCCGTCAATGATTAAAAAAAAATTAAAATATTTTAATGAACTTATTTTTGTTAGAAATATTATAAAAATTAAAACTGGTCTTAAGTATGTGTCTGGAAAAAATCAAGATATATTTATTGAACCAATAATAATGTGTTCTGCGTTAAGTTGCGAAAGAGAAATGTATTCGTTTCATGTAGATGCCAAAAATTTGAAAATACGAAAATACTTTCTAAAAATTTTTTGTTTCTAAAATAAATACATTGGATGGAGGAAAGTGGACCCTTATCTTCTTAAGCATCTATTCGACAAAGCTATGGTCAAGTTTTTTCACAGATTTCTTGATTTTCAAAGTAAATTCGTCGGTCGTTTTGGCTTTCCATCCTTTCTTGTATACCTCTTGGCACAATAAATTCCAAAAATCCTATTTGGTAGATTTGCTTTGGTGAATTAGCCAATTCATAGTCTTTTTGTCGTAATTAATTGTTTCTCACTGTATTTGGGAACTATCGTACGTTTGTGATATGCCATATCCAGTTTCTTCAAATTTTAACGAATTTTTTCTTTGGAAACGTAAAATTTTCGTGCTAAAGTTCTGTTCGATGCCCCAGGATGATTTTTTGCTGCGTCTTTCAGTTTTTCCTGTTGATTTCTATTTAATATATTTTTTTTACCAGGTTTAGTAATTCCAGCAGCCGGAAATCCTTTGCTATATCTTGAGAAAATTGTAGAAAAATTATGTTATGGAGAGGGCAGTGTGACATGGGGCGTTGTCATGATGGAGCATCCATTTGTCTCGAATATCTGGTCTCACGCGAATTACCCTTTTTCTGAGCCGTTCAAGGACGTCTTTATAAAAAAACTTGTTTGACAGTTTGTCCTGGAGGAACAAATTCTTTGTGGACGATTTCCCTTTTTGTCAAAAAAACAAATCAGCATTTGCGAGAGCGATTTGCTCATTCGAGCTTTATTTGGTCGAGGAGAGTTTACAGTGTGCCACTCTTGACTTTGCCTTTTGGTCTCAGGACCTGTGATCACACGACTAAAGAAATCTTGCTCATTAGCGATTCTGTCAAGAAGATCAAGGCATTTGTTTTTTCGAATGTCCTTCTGCTCAATTATGAGGTGTTTTGGCACAACGTTCAATCAAAATTTGATGAATAGTAAATCTGTTCAAATTTAATTGTTCACTCAACATTCTTAATGTTAAACGACGGTCTAATCTCACTTGAGTGTTGACAGGTTCAATGTTTTCATTGATTTTAGAAGTTGAAGGTCTCCCTGGACGGTGTTCATTTTCAACGTGTTCTCTGCCTTCCAAAAATGATTAGGAAATAGGATGAGTCTCATTTAACAGACGATCTTGTCAGGCAAAGGGTGATTGTCAGAAATGGTGTTAAGCACGCTACTGGAGTAGTAGATTTTATTCAAAAGCTTTAATTTTCGTGATGTTTTGTGAAGCACCGGATGGAACAATTTATCAATATTTATCAGGAATAGGTCCAAAACGATCCAACAGAGGCCGGGGTGGTTTCACAGCATTTTATTCCAAAATAATAATCTTACAATTTAAAATCCAATCAGCTCACAGTTCACATTTTTGCCAAACACTGAATGTTGCATCCTTCCACCCCCTTAAGGCATTGTGGCGTAAAATTTTAACAGATTGGAAATTTAATAACGTGGGGTGGGTTCCAAAATATAAATTCCTATTACTACTAAAGAAGGCTCTTATAAAAATGTCTAGAAAAATAAGAATGAAGATGATATTAGAATTCCTAACAACAATTCCTGCCGACGTTTCGGTAATATCATACAACAAAAACTAAAGCTTCAAGAAGTAACATGACGAAACTCAAATCAAAAATAAAATCTCATAAACGTACCAGGTGGTGTCCTTGTACGAAAAAATTGACACAGAATATTGAGAGTGATAATGATATACGAGTCTAAACCATGAAAAAGAAGGACCGTCTTCAACAGGATCATCTCGTCAATTTGAAGAAACTATCGAAATAGAAGCTCAGTTGGTCAGGCAATTTTATTTTCTGAAGCTGTCGATAAGATTATTAAAGCAATAGTTTGTTGGCGTAATTTGATTAAATAGTAGATAAATTTGATTAACTTTTACTCATGTTCTATCTGCATCCAAGAGATTTCCCACATTTTCCCGGACACCCTGTAAACTGGAAATCTGTCCTAGACGTCGTACAGATAATACTTTTGTGCATGGCAATAAACAGCACTAATCCTTATCAAAAGTTTTTTTTTTGCATTGACAGGATATGATGCCTTTTTTTGTCAAGAATTGACGTACCATGATATGGCTGTGTGTGATGACCAATTTCCTGATTCTTGATATTCCGATCGAAGTAGCCGAATTCTGGTCCACAATCGTTTCAGAACTTCACTATCTGGCCTTCTGGAACGAATTCACTGTGAACAATTTCCTTTTAATCAAAGAGAACGGTCAACATTGTCTTGATTTTGCTCGTCCCTTTTGGAGCTCTTCTGGTGATTACCATGTCGCATTCTTTATGGACGATTTCTTCTTCTTCTTTTCGTAAAAAAAAACAAATCAGCATTTGCGACAGCGATTTGCTCATTCGAGCTTTATTTGGTCGATGAGAGTTTACAGTGTGCCACTCTTGACTTTGCCTTTTGGTCTCAGGACCTGTGATCACACGACTAAAGAAATCTTGCTCATTAGCGATTCTGTCAAGAAGATCAAGGCATTTGTTTTTTCGAATGTCCTTCTGCTCAATTATGAGGTGTTTTGGCACAACGTTCAATCAAAATTTGATGAATAGTAAATCTGTTCAAATTTAATTGTTCACTCAACATTCTTAATGTTAAACGACGGTCTAATCTCACTAGAGTGTTAACAGGTTCAATGTTTTCATTGATTTTAGAAGTTGAAGGTCTCCCTGGACGGTGTTCGTTTTCAACGTGTTCTCTGTCTTCCAAAAATGATTTTTGCCAGCGAAAAACTTGAGGTCGGGATAAAGAATATTTCCCATTGGCATATTTTAGCTTTTCATACTTCGCATTTGAACAACGTTGTTGTTCCATTTTGCGTGACGGACAATCAAAACACAACTTCGATAAAAAAAGTTTGTCTTTCCCTCTTAAGCCTCAACGTCAAGTCGTATGCAGCTACAATTTCTTTGTAAGATCGAAAAACGGTTAATGCAGATCGATGGATAGAGAGCTTGTTGACGACAGCTTACTAATAGGTCCAGAGAGATCCACAGTTTATAAATTTGGAACGAAATGTAATTAATGCTTGGATAAATCTATATAATTTTCCACACCAATAATTTTGGGGCTTTTATTTGAATCGTGTTCATTGCATAATCAAGCTTGCTTTAATATTATATCAAATACAATATATGAATATGTAAAAAATAAATAAATTCATTTCATTACAATGATTATGACGAAATTATCCAGATTTCAATTAATATAATAAAATGAATATTTTACGAGCAACACACCACCGACAAAAGGCAATAATACCGAAATTGAATCCATATTTACATCGTGCATTTCCCAATAATACTCGATCCCCGTTGTTTCTGGGAATATCATGCAAAATTAAACCGCAATAACGGACGCATTTCACTTACATCGCTATCGGAGTAAATCCCGTTAGTATTAGCTAGAAACGCTGCTGTTTTATTCAACGAAATCAATATCTTCCATATATAGACACAGAGCTTGTAGAGACACACACACACGGAGACAACATTGACAACTCCGTAGAAAATCCCAATAATCTTATAAACGAAATAAAAATCGTATATATGTATATATAGAGGAACATCATGAATAAACTTGGGATCCCTTTTCTATCCGGTCCCTCCGCGTTTACCTCTTTTTGCTGTTATCCCTTTTACCCGACATTTTCGGACCAGTTAACCGATTAAGGATTACACGCTGGATGTAAGAAACTTTCGATTCGTTGTGTTGTACCTATATAGTACGATATGAAGGGTCGACGCGGAGGTGTACTAGGATGAGGGACGAAAAAAAAAGGATCCGCGAATATATATCGGTCTAAAAATGGAAATTACGTCGATTGGAAAAAAATTGGACATAAGGTTAACGTTTTAGGAGGTCTTTTTGCTATTAATCTACACTCCCGAAACTAATCCATTTTTGTGGATAAATGCTCTTGTATGGACTCAATTCTTGTTGTTGTGGTTTTGAATTGATATTGGTACGAGGGTAATCTCAGAAGTACTCGACCTAACAAAAAAAAGTAGCTTTATTTCTCTACACAGTCTCCTTTCAGCTCGATACATTTTTCCTAGCGATAAGAGAAGGTCGGGTGGTAGCTTTTTTTATTATATATTTTTTAAGATTGCCTGGCATTTTAATTCATTTAATAAAATAAAAGTTTAATCTTCAAGCTGAGCACACCCCTCACAAGAATGGCACTGGATCCAATCTTCACCAAATGATTCTGCGCATATGATGCAAGCTATCGAAGAGGATTCTCCTTCACAGCCATCAAATTTTTTTCTCACGGGTTTTCTCCTCTTTGGCAAAAGTCCGTTCTGTTTTTATCTTTTTCTCTTGTGTTCTCTTTAGGATTCTTTTATGGCTTTCTTCTCTTCTTAAGTTTCTTTTTAATATCTGGAGTTTTTTCCTTAGAAGCTGGTTTTTGTAGGAAGTTGAAGTTAATATCTCACTTTTCTCACTAGAACCCTCCCGTATCTTGTACTTAACACTTTAAGTGCTTGGCAAAGAAATTTGATCAAGAACCATTTGAATGTTAGGGTTACTATTTTTTGAAGATCAGAAGTTATAGGCTCATAGAGTAGGTCAATTTCATTGGTCTCCGAATGATGCTCTGGCTCAGCTGAGAGGACAATTTCTTCGTTGTGATCTGTGGAGTTTCGACTGCTTGTTGGACGAATTTCGACTTCATTACTCTGAGAAGCAGCGAAATCCAAGTCATTAAAAATATTTGGATCCAATGGTTCTATGCCAGTGCATTCGAATCCTGATTACGCTAGCTCCATCCTCCATATTTTAGAAAATGCAACATTTACGATACCAGCAATAACCTTCACTCCTATTTTTGAGTTAGGATATTTTCTCATCCACACTCCGAAAGACTTCATAATGGCTCGATCAAGAGGTTGCATTTTATGCGACGTGTGTGGAGGTAGACTCAGCATGTGCAAATGATTGTCTTTGGCGAAGAAAATTACAACTAAATCCTTGTGGCTGGAATAACCAACGACGATTATTAGCAACACAGAATTTTTTTCTGTTGGGTTTACTCGATCTACAAATATACTTTTAACAATTTAAGGAATCCTTCTTTGGTAATTCAGCTACTTGTTTGTCCATCAAATGTACTGCCAGTAGGTGCATCTTTCTTTTAGGTCATTGTCGATTCTTACCCGAGGGAAAACAAATAATGGGCTTATAAATTGGTCACCAGCTGTTATTGATGCACAGGAAAACAGTGACATTCGTCCCTCGTTCAGATGAAGTTAGTTTTCCAATTTCTTTTTGCCTTTGACTGACATAACTTTTAAGTTGTTGTTATGTACACAAGACACTCCAATCGCCAATTGTTGCCAAATCTTTTTTCAAGTTTGGTAACACAAAATAATCCGAGGCGAATAGGTTACGCGAGGAAGCAATTCGAACTTTAATTCATTGATTTTTGGCCATCGCCGTTGATTATTTTTCCTCTCTGAAGATAATTAATGAAAATTATCCCAGAGAACTAACCCCGTGGTCTTACCGGCAGATGGAACTGTCTTCGCATTCTTTAGACCTGATTCTCCCCTTTCAATCTATTGATTTGACTGTTCCTTGGTCTCAGATGTGAACTGATGGACTCATGTTTAGTTCGCGCACTTTCACTCGACAATCATCCAATACTATTATGTGAATTTTCTCCACCATTTCTGGCGTGGTCACCTCGTCTGATCGACCACTGCGATGTTCGTCTTGGTAGCTCGTACGGCCTCAATTACACTCTGCTACCCCCACCCAATATTTTATTGTTGTAAACGAAGGAGTATACCTCTTTTTCCCCTCTCCCCTGCCTCTCCCATCCCTCACCCAGAGTAGAATCTAGCTACGTTTTAATATCGGTTGGACTGAGATCTTTTTGTTTATAAATTCAATGAGAATGTCCACTACTGATGCTGTCAAATAAATATTGAACAACATAGGGACGGCAAAACTTCAAGCTTGAGCTTTGTAGGGTTGATACTTTCTATCATAGTTCAAAAAATAACCGCCATTTATATTTCAGGTTGGGCACTGACTACTGGGACTATCCTCGTATGTATGGGGTGTTAGGGGGTGGGGAGGGGAGAGGAGAGGGTGTTATAATAATAGAATTTTATATGCAATATTATGATCATTTCGGAGGGCTTTACTGTAGACTTCTATCCCCATTATAATTATTAAGAAAGAAAACAAATTTAATATCAGCTATGTTGTTCTTAAATAAGGTTAAAGAAAAGCGTAGAATATAAAATATAAACAATATAGTTAACTGTTTAAATATCTGAACGTTTAATTGTAGTATTATGACGCAGAGATGGCGCTACGACCTCTAAACTAAATATGTGTCTGCATGTGAGTATTCTTTCTTTGCTAGTAAAAAAGCCGAAACTGGAACATTTGGCTGGCTTTCCTTGCATGAAGAAATGGTGGTAAAATGTTGCAACAAAATTGGACAAATTTGTTTTTCGATACTGATGAAACTGAGAAAATAAAAAATCTTTTTTATGGCGCATGAAATTTTCTGCAAAAAAGGATGGCAAATTTTCACAATTCTATTTTTTAGGCCTGAAATTAAGTTTCTGGCCTTGTTAGTTCTGGTTTTTTTTTTGGCACAAATAGTTCTAATGATGTTGGGCTCGTTCACTTCAATTGTCATGTTAAATTAACCATATTTTAAAAGATTCGACTCAACATATATATCGTCCTATTCATTCATTTTTTGATTAAATTCAACAATGAGATAAAATTGACTTCGTCGAAACTCGATTATTTCGATTTTTCCATCGTTGCCTCTTTATGAAAGCCTCCGTTACCCTTCTACCCCACCCCCCTCCTTCCGCACACAGGAAGGGTATTTCGTAATTAATAGAAACATGTCAGTTACACGACGCAGTCGGCTTGTCTCCGCTATACCGTGAAGTGAAAATGCTATATATCCGTGACCTGACAACTTACAGATATTATTTTGTAAAACTGGGATATAGATGTCGCTGTCCTTCCACTCACATACATACACACACGTACACACATATTTATATATATGTATATGTATATATGAGTGTATATGTACTCCTCTACAACTCTACAAAACTCCAAAACGAGGAGTAAAAAGGATGAGTCGCTTTTAATTATCGAAGTAGCCGTTTCCATTTCTATTTCCTCCGGTCGTTTGTTACTTTTTTCCAACCATCACATATACATATATGTATGTATGCCTGCTTGTGTTAGCTTCTCGTATTGATGTGTACATATATTATGTAGGATCCTGAAAAGTAGTAAAGTTGTTTGTTGTTTATCAAAACAAATTAATTACTCGATGTGTATGTACACGCTATTTTGTTGATCTTTAGGGGATAGTCTGATAGCGGCAACGCTGGACGGTATAGGAAGTTGCACAAAAATAATTACAGAAGCTTAATCTCTGAGTGCTGACTTTTTTTGTCGGGTAATATCGGACAGATTTTTTATCTCATTTTGTGTCTTTTTAATGCCGAATAAGATAAATTTACGAAGTTCTTCACTGGATCTCTTGGTGCAGAAGTAGAACACTAAACACTTTAACCCACTGAACACCAAACAAGTTTTAACTAAAACACCGACGCGTTTCAACAGCAATGCTGTCATTATCAAGGCGATAATAAAACTAAATTAAAATAAAATCTACAAAAACTGGTAACCTAAATGTTATGCACGGTCAATCCGATACCATACCTCGAGGACTTGTTGCTTCAAAATAGTTTGAATCAACAATGTGTCCAGGAATATATTCGCTTAACTGACATCTGTATGAAACAGAACATTTTTCAATTCAACGGGAGTTTTTATGAACAGCTTGAAGGAACGGCAATGGGTCGCCCTTTTTGGCTAACCTTTTCATGAGCCGTTTTGAAAAGGACTTAGAATCTGAGAGCGAATACTTTCCTAGGGTTTGGTTGAGGTATGTGATTTTCTCAATAGATTAAACAATCGGTTCGAAACCATAAAGTTCACTTGTGAAAGAGAAGAAAACGGTCAGCTATCCTTTCTAGATACTTTAGTAATTAGAAATAACAATAGATTAAAGTTTGACGTGTATAGAAAGGAAACCAGTACACTTGGCTACATTCCTTCAGATTCCCATCATTGTGTTCAACACAAAATGGCAAGCCTGAATTTTTTGGTCCACAGACTTCTCACTTTTCCCTTGAACAAGGCGAGGTATGACAAAGAGCTTAAAATTATAAAAGATGCGGCCAAGTGTAATGGTTTCCAGCCTCAGCATATCTATAAGTTAATTAGGAAGTTTAATTATAAGAAAACTGTGAAAGAATCTACGACTTTTCGAGAGGATGTTAAAACTTCACCCGTTGTGACCCTCCCTTACGCTCCCTTTATCACTAAAGGTTCGAGTAAAATCTTCAAAGAGCTAGATCTCAGAATAGTTTACAGTTCTGGGACTAGTTTACGAAGTCTCATCGGTAACCCTAAAGATAAAATACAACCTCTAGAAAAGTCAGGTATTTACGAAATCAATTGTAAAGATTGTAATCAAAAATATATTGGGCAAACCAGGAGAGCAGTCTCAACTAGATTCAAAGAGCATATGGCTAATCTTAGATTTAATACAATTGAGAAATCGAGCGTTGCCCAACACATTTTTGAAACAGATCACAACATCGATCATAAATGTTAAATTAATTAGACAAATAAACAATTGTAAGTTTCTAAATGTTTTCGAAAGTTTAGAAATATATAAAAATAAGTCATGTGTAATGAACTGTGACAATGGACCTATACCGTATTCGTCATTGTTTTCGTTAATGGGAAATTAATGATGCGTATCGGATTGACCGTGCATAACATTTAGGTTACTTGTATTTGTAGATTTTATTTTAATTTAGTTTTATTATCGCCTTAATAATGACAGCATTGCTTTGAAACGCGTCGGTGTTTTAGTTAAAACTTGTTTGCTTTTAAAGTGTTTAGTGTTCAAGATAAATTTATAAAAATTGCCGCTTTCTATGAAAAAAAAATTGACTTTTGGTAGTTTTTCCGATAACCTGTACAAATAATAATCTGTATAAATAATAACCTGTATGATTAATAACCTGTATAAGTAATAACTTGTATAAATAATAATCGATTCAATTATGAACATGGTATTATTATTAAATAAATATCAGTAAATAGTACCAAATAGAGAATAATTTTAACAACTTTCTATATTGACATCAAAATTAATTATTTTAATTATGTTCCACTAATTGTTATGTTTTAGCGTTCACATTACCATAGTGTGTGCTCGTCATTTTTACAACAATATTTACGTTCTTTTGTTTAACATTTTCCAAACAGTTGAATAAGTAATAGGGCGTTTCACTAAAAAAAAAGTGACAAATGTCAATGAGCAGTATGAATAAAGACTAGTATAAATAATGGACCGGCAGGAATGATGACCAGTATAAATTATGACCAGTATAAATAATGACCACTATGAATAAATTTAAATAATTATCGAGAAAATAAACGTTCAGAAATATTTGACACAAACGTTCACATTGAATATTAAGCAATTATTGGGAAGTGGCTAAAGTAACACAATCCATTCACATTAGAGTAATTATAGTCTAATTATGATTTTTCTCGATGTGTATATATAATTTAAACGCCCCGGCATTAC
Organism: Holotrichia oblita; assembly: GCA_023690525.1. NCBI lineage: Eukaryota > Metazoa > Arthropoda > Insecta > Coleoptera > Scarabaeidae > Holotrichia > Holotrichia oblita. The sequence goes on from CM043021.1 coordinate 4,851,277, forward strand.
TTATTGTAATTATGATAATATAAGTTCGACAATTGACAAGTTATAATTTTGTAAATACATACAGTCATGACTAACTAACGAAAAAAGAACTAATGCAAACAACTAACTAACTTGCGAATATTTCGAAAACTATCCGTTTTTATAATAGACATATTTATACAAAGTGTCCCTGATTTTTAATGCCGAATAAGATAAAATTATAAGAATTGCAACTTCCCATTTAAAAAAATTGACTTTCGGTAGTTTTCCGAATTTCATTTTCAGGCGTATATTTCGTACACTCTGCAATAATAATGGTAACAATTTTATATAAATAGTATTTCATTACGTCATCTATTTCAGAGAATTTACTGCAAATTAAATAATAAACTACTCTTTATATGGAAAAAGTGCAATTGATAGTATAAGTCAAAAAGGGTTGGCCTCCATCGACTTTAGTATAGTACCAAAATTTCAGATCACTCCTAGCTATAACCATCCTGTATATACAGAGTGTGCCACTTAAAACTCCCAAGTCAAATATCTCGGAAACAAATAAAGATATTTGAATTTTGTAAAAAGCAGTTGTTAAAAAATGTGATTGACTCCAGTTTGCTATCACAATTGTGTTTTATAACGTGAAGATAAAGATGGCGCTGCTATCAAAAGAATTTTTTTGATCACCACAATATTCAGTTGTTTTTTTATTTGAATCAACATTAAACTTGTTTTATTATCGCCTTGATAATGACAGCATTGCTGTTGAAACGCGTCGGTGTTTTAGTTAAAACTTGTTTGGTATTTAGTGGGTTAAAGTGTTTAGTGTTTAACTTAATGCAAATTTTATTATTTGTAGAGTAGAGTGGAAGTACTGGCTGTACAACGTTAAGGTCATGCAAGGAGGGAAATGTTGGGATAGGCAGCCAAATCAAACGATGATTAAAAAAATCTCCATAGGAGATATTTGACCTGGGTGTTTTAAGTGGCACACCCTGTATACATACATATTGTTACAGTTTCGTAGTAAAGTGATATTTTGCCAATATTGCGAAAACTGTGTACAGGGCGATTCAAAACGCAAATGCATTATTTTCTCATCTTATTTAAATCGAACACCCTGTATTTTGTATGCAGAAAGGGAGGGACACTGTATACACTTTCATTTTTATTAACCATGTCCTATATCTAAAATAATTAATTTCTGAGATATTTAATAGTTTCTTAACGAAAGGTGAGCATTTTCAAAATAATTGTAATATGTCAAATTAGCCGTGAAAAAACGACAGTAAAACGCATATCAATCATAAATTGAGATGAACTTATTAAATACAAGACAATTATAAATTGTCAAACTTATATCGGTGATTAATATTTAATTATTTAAGCCAAATGTTCGAGATATAACGGATTGCACAATATATGATCAAAATGTCCACCAAAAACATCAAACAACGTTGTAGCCATTCTTCTTGTAGAATTTTCATAATTGACCATAACTTGAATACCCGGTATCAATGAAACCTATATATATCGATGGTTTCAAGTCAAAATTGCCGTCACTGGTCAGCTGAGAATCTGGACTTCGTCATAAATGCAAACAGAGCGGACTACTAAAAGACAGAATATTTGGTCCTTTCTTCTTTGAGAGTAATATGAATGCGAATGGATTTTTTAATTTTCTTGGGAATGAGTTTTGGAAGGCATTAGATTTCTTTTTTGATTTGTCAAAACTAGACGTAATTTATTTCATTTTCTTTTTCATGGATAACTAGATTTTTAGAACAAATTTAAGGAAATGACGAGTGCATTTTCAATTTGGCTACAGAATCGGTATTACTTAAACGTTTTCGATAAAGTTTGGTACAGGCCCGTTTTGAAGGGTGGTGAATCCAGTGGCGTGCATAGATATTTTCTAAAAAAATCGCTAATACGATTTCTTAAAATTTTACTCCTAATGTGTGAAGGTTTAACTGAGGAATCTGTTTATATTCCTTTGCGCCAATCCCTGAGTGTGAATCGGTGAATTTCTTGGGTATTAACATTAGTCGTGATTTGAAATTTGAAGGCCATATAGATAATCTAACTAAAAATTTAGTAGTGTCTCTTGGATCGCTGCGGACTTATTATTATGCTTGCGTCCAGTCTCTCTTATGCAATGGAATTTTGTTCTGGGGTGCTTCCCCTCTCACGGTCAGATTATTTATTACTCAAAAAAAGATCTTACGTTGCATATATGATCTGTCTTCTAGGAGATCATGCAGGGACTATTTCAGAGACTTCCGCATTTTAACTCTACCTTGTTTGTATATTTATAAGCTCCTAGTTTTCCAAAGTGAGAATAGAAGATTGTTTTAAAAAATGCAGATGTGTCCTCGGCATTAATGACGAGAAACACTGATAAATTATCTATTCCTAAACACGCTACAACCACGTATGAGGGAGGGGGAGGGGGTGTTACTACTAAGCAATTACCGTATATGATTCATTGCCAGAGAACATAAGATATACAGTGTGGTCATAAAGTTTGGAACCAAGCTTATAACCGCATTATTTTACATTTTTAGGAAAAAATTTTTTAGTTAACGTATGGGTTGGAATGATTGGACGACGCATTTTAGGACCATATTTTTTGACGGAAATTTGACTGCTGTGCAATATTTAGAATTTTTAAGATTTGAACTGGTTCCAGCGCTCGCTGTTATTTTCCCAAATCACGAGGATGGTGATGTACCCCATCCAAATATTTGGTTTCAACAAGATGGGGCACCTCCCCATTATGGTGTAGAGGTTCGCCACTATCTTGACGAAATATTTCCTAATAAATGGATTGGACGGAGAGGCGGCATAGAATGGCCACCTCATTCTCATGACCTGGCTCCGTTAGACTTTTTTTTGTGGGGTTATTTGAAATCGAAAGTGTATTTTAACAAACCGAACAATTTAGAAGATTTAAAACAACGAATTCGCGTAGAAATTACACAAATATCCCCAGACATAATTGAGGTGAGTATACGAAGTGTTTGCACTCGGCTGCGACAGTGTCAGTTGGTTGGTGGGGTCCATTTTGAAAATTTACGTTAACTGTTGCAATAAATTTAAGTTCAGATGTATTTTTTTTAATTTAATTTTAATTTTGTACAAAAATAAAATTTTCTTATTTTTTTTCTAAATTTATATTATTTAAAAAAAATTGTGATGCAACATACCAATTGTTTTATATCACTATTTGGAGGATATAAAGATCTACCAAAAACAATAAAAAAATAATATGGTTGCCATTTAAAAAATTGATGACGTCATCACTCTAAAAACCGATGACGTCATAGAAAAAAATTGTAAGTCAAAAGATGGCGTTTTAAAAAAAAAATTTACCTGTCCGAGTATTTTCCTAAAAATGTAAAATAATGCGGTTATAAGCTTGGTTCCAAACTTTATGACCATACTGTATATCAGACACCAATCGGTATTTTACAGCAATCAAAACATACCTAATTGAGAAGTGCTTCTATAGTGTCAATGAGTACTTATCGTCCTGACTTTATCACGCATGGTTATTGCAAATATTTGGTACGTTTTTTATATTAAGTTGATGTAGATATATTTTATAGATTTTTTCGACACTTTGTGATCAATGACAAATAAAAATTATTATTATTATTATTATTAAAAACTCATGTGGCAAGCCTTGCATTTTATATCCATCAAGCTCTACAATTTAAAAGAAATCCGATTAAAATCGCACAATAAATAAAGATTTTACAGAGTGACTCAATAACAAATGAGTCACACTGTATATATCAACACTTAAAGTTTAACCGAAGTGATATTGCGTCCCCGGAAAATTGGTATACTACGCCTCTGTTTTGTTTTCCTTTTTTTTGATTTTGTTGTAAGTGTACGTTTCGCCAGACTTTATATAAATAATTTGTTGCATATTCTGCACCCTTTGCGTTTCGCGATTCATTGTTTTACATTTGGAACGGATCCAAGAAATTTATCCTAGCCTGCATAAACTTACCGTCATTTTTCTGACGCGGCGTTTTGTATATATGTATATACATATCGCTTGCGAAATAGAAAAAGGGATGCAACAGTTTTTACCCCGTTTCGTTCATCTTTTTTTCCGTATTCTCTTGGGACGTTTCGCAGACGGGTTACTGTATTTGCTGTGTATATATAATATACATATATGTATGTACGTACTTTATATATATATACATATACACGTCTTAGCTTACGTCAAAAAATAACGCCGTTTTCTGTTGTTACCGCCGCAAACTGGATGAATTGTGATAAATCGCTCAAATGTGTATAGTTTAGAATTTTCCTTTTAAAGAAGAAGTCATGAATAAATATATTGCGTCTTCTTTCCTGAATGTAGATCTGTGCCGTATAATTCTGTTCTATATGTATGTATATTGCACGTAGTGTGACGATTCCGCCATAGATAGCGTTACATAATTCAAATTTATTTTGATGTAAATTTTGGTCGCATTATATTTCCACTTGTAGGTCAAATAAAACACGATTTATTCCGAGATATATCTGGAAAGGCGTTATATCTGCGTCATAAAATGATATTTAGTTTAGTATTTAAAAATTATAAATTTATCCGTCGTAAAAATAATTTCCACAGGACTCTTTCAAAGTTTATTTTTATCGACACGCACCTATCGATTTTCCGTGTCAAATACACCTCTCCGTATCTGACAGTATATCCAAGCATATAAATAAAATATTAATTTGTTGAAATGTCTACCATAAATATACTTTACCATTTTTTTTAATACGCCTCATATACTTTTCGCACGCAATTGTTCGTTGTTCATTTTTTGTTTTGTTTTTCATTCAAAGTCTGCCGCTAAATTAAACGCTCGACCAGGGTTATTTTTCAAATAATTACGTTCGGAACGCGTTCGAAAATATCCCGGGGGATATACGGAAAAATAATTTATCAATTTATATCCCACGCTTAAGCATTTTTGTTTTATGTAAAAAAAATATTATGTATTCTCCTCGCCATATTAGAGGGTGTATCCTATTTAAATCCATGTCGCTATTTGCAGTAAATATAACGACAAAACATAATACTTAGGAAAGACTTGTTTCAAAACAACTTATTTCTATAGGAACACAACGAAACTTGGGCAAACATAATCTAATTTATGGCGGCAATATGTTTTTACGATCACCACTTTTGCCAAGCAAAAGATAACGATAGTCATCTGTTTCGTAGGAGAATTTGAACTACATAGATGACGTGGTTTCGACGGTGCCTGTCACGACAAAAAAAGAACATCATTCCCTAACCTCAATCTACGCGAAATTGTCAATAGATGGTATTTAACTATTGTCCGTAACAATGCTGTAGTGTTTGCCTCGTATACACTAGGGAAATTTTGCTTCGCAATTCATCCTTGTCTACTTCGTCGTTCTATCTCCGTCCTGTCGTCCTTCAATATATAAACAGATTATTCAACTTTGTTAGATCGGAATACTAATAAAGGAGTTACAAACTACCCTCTTTCTAGCTAGCTAACTTTGTTATTAGGCCAAGTATATGTATGTGTAGGAGAAGGGGGAAAAGAGAGGACTACAAGAAATGTTCCCTCAAACGGAATCAACGCGGATTTCTTCTTGGTACCGTAGCACGAACATCCATCCCTCCACGGTTCGCCGAAGGAGTTCCGTCATCCCTTTTCGGTTTATAGTGAACCGGAAGCCTGGCGACGTTAAATCAAATTGTTCCGGGACTCTAAGTAACTTCTTACATGCCGAATGGATTTGATGTTGTAACAACTTTAGAGAGTTTGTGTGCGTAAGTTTCATGAATATAAAGTGTTAACTGATTTCGTCAGTCACAGTAATAACATCCCAAATATTAGCATCGTAGAAATTTCATTTTTAATACAGGAGCAACTAACTGTTAAGTCCAAAACCATATGAAATAGAATGCTTTTTTTATAAAGATGATGTGATTAACTGGTGTTTTAGAAGACATTAGTAGGTAAACTGTACCATTACGTCTTCACCCACTCGACGTGGTCAGCCTGTATAAGTCGAGCACAGTGTACGGCCACCTGATGACTCATCAGTCATCAATGGATAGACTGTATAACTAATATACCTTCTGTTGGAAACGATCTATCGAAAGCAGCTCAAAAACAGGTCAAAACTAAGTACTTAGGCTGTTTGCAAAAAAAGGTTTACCAGTTACATATACAGGATGTTTTAAAAAAGTGTACTTTACCCGCTTATAGTTCCGCAAATCAATTCTTTCATAGATACAGGTGATTCTAGTTTAGGCTGCAAAATAATTGTTTATCTGCAGAAACTGTCATTAATTTTCGGTTAAGCGTTGTCAGTGTCACGTTTGTCTTTTCTATTAAAACGAAATGGCTTTCTATACAAATTCAGAGGTGGCCGATATGCATTTCATGTACGGTCGTGCTAATGGTAATACTTATGAAGCACGGCAATTATACGCCGAAGCATTTCCTGATCTTGCAATTCCATCTGATAAACTGTTTTCACGACTACATCAACGATTAAGAGAAAATGGTTCATTTATTGTTAAAAAACATAATCCTGGACGACCAAAATGAATGGCAACTCTAGAAACTGAGGAAAATGTTCTAACAAGAGCAGAAGAAAATCCGAATATCAGTACCAGAACAATAGCTAGGGAGCTAAACATCAATGCTTCTTTAGTATGGAGGATTTTGCGAGAACAGCTGCTTACTTCCGGATTATGTTTCCAGACTTTCTTGCTGTAGAATCATATCGGAAAAACTTATCCAGAAATCAAAACTTTGTTGCTAATATTTTATTTACTGACGAGGAGCTATTTTTACAAACAATACAATAATGAATTTCCACAACAACCACGTTTGGGCGGATGAAAATTCTCATGCTGTTATGGAGACAAAACATCAACACCGATGATCTGTGAACGTTTGGCTGAGTAGTTTTGGAAATTGTTTGATAAGCCCGGTGTTTTTATCAAATCATTTAAATTATCTCAACTTTTTAATTAATATTTTACCCCCATTACTAGAAGATGTTCCTCTAATTAACAGCGTTAACCAATGGTTTTTGCACGATGGTGCACCATCACACTTTGCTGTCGCAGTAAGGTAATTTTTAAATGAAAGTTACAACAGCAAATGAATAGGACGGGGAGGTCCTGTGTCATGGCCACCTAGATCTCTTGATCTAAACCCACTTAATTTCTGCATTTGGGGATATTTAAAACAGCTGGTATATTCAAGGACAATTAATAATGTGAGTGAATTACAGCAGCGAATAGAAAACAAATGCCACACAATTAGACAAAATCCAGGGTTGTTTGAAAGAATACGAGCTGCACAAATAGCAGGTGGACATGTAGAACATCTTCTTTAGGCTGCTTTTTTGTGAAAATATTTAATGTATTAATATACTATTTGTTTATAAAAATGTAATTTTTTGATGAGAATGATGAAAAGTATCCGACACTTTTTTTCAAACACCCTGTATAATCTGTCTGCTGGCAACTGATCATCGCGTGGCCGTATATTGTGCCCGACTTATACAGCGTCTTCACGTCGAGTGACTGAAGTGGTTGAAAATGGAGGTGGTTGGAAATGTAAAGCGAACATTTCGCAAGATTAAGAATGTTGTTGTTGTTTTAAAAGGGATCAAGTGTATCGAACTCAAAGGAGATTATGTTGAGAAATAAATCCCCACTTTTCCAAGATTTTTGTTTTTGTTTTGTAGGCTTTTGTAGTATTTATTGGACCACCCTTGTATTTATGACCCTTTCAACCTGCCAACAAGTTTAAAACTGACGAAAGTTGCGAAAATGATTAGCTGGAAATATTGAATGTGTCTGAAATATTTGAAATTTTTAAAATATTGAAATCTAAATGCGGAAAATGTCGAAAAAAAAATGAAAACTTAAACAAATTTGCAACATTTTCAATTTTTCCAACCTTTAGACATATGCAATATTTTGGAGACTGGCAACCTTTTGACTTATTCGACTTCGAATTTGAAAATTGGAACAATTCCAAAATTTGAAAACAACAAAACGCCCGATAAACACTACAAGTTGAAAATAAAATCGTAGAGACAAGTCAGTCGCTGTTTTTCCCCCTCGCGTAGACCGTCAAACCAATTCCGATTGTACAACGGACACTTCAGAAATGAACTGACAGCCCTGAATTGTGTAATTTTTAGTGTCGTAACAATTGAAGCATTTTGTATAATTGTTAAAAATATTAAATAATGGTTTGTTCTCTGCGCTTTAACAGTACAACTGTCAAATTATTTTTTGACAGCTATTAAAATTTTGTAAACGACAGTGTAGTTGACAGTCTTGAGCGTCCTAGCCATCAAGCTGTTAAATTATGACAGAAAAACAATAATTTTTCCTCCATTTGGACAGCTGGGTCATTGAAAAGCAAGCATTTATTTTCTGACATGTTTTGTGTCCTATGAATGAAAAGTTTTCGGACAGTTAAATAACAGCTATTTCTATCGCTTTACCAGTTCAATTAAGCTTAAAATTCGAACAGTTATCGAATTTTCAATAATGGTTATTTTGCCTAGTTTCACAGCTCATCCATCCAAATATTTCAGACATCTGTTAAACATCTTCTATTTTGATGATATATATTTCGATTATTAAAATAAGTTGTTTCGATTGTCGTAACCCTTAACAAACCTAGGAAAATTATCAAGCTTTAAATGATAAAATAATTTTTTCCGTTTTGACGGTTCGATTGACAAAATCTATTGTCTGTCTGTTTGAGAGTTGTCAAACTGTTGTGCCAACCTACGTTGAACCAACTACGGTTGTACAATCGATTGTACAACCGATCGTATTGTCAGTAAGACGCTTAAATGTCGAAATGTGGAAAATGTTGGAACATTTATAACGTTTTCGACTTTTCCAACCTTTCGACATTTTTAAAATGTACAAGATTTTCGACACTGACAACGTTCTGATGTTCTCGATTTCGAAGACCTTAACAAATCTAAAATATTGAATATTACCAAAAAGGTCGAAAATGGAAATATTTAAATATGGCAATAGTAAAAATTTTGAAAATTCACAACATTTCTGACTGTTTCAATCTGTTAACAAGTTTGAAAATAATGAAAGTTATGAAAATGATAATCTCGAAATGTTGAACATATTTCAAATAGTGAACAAATTTTGATAATTTTAAAAGTGTTGAAAGGTTGAATATTTAGGATATTAGTGAACAATAAAAATTTAAAAAAATTTGGCGATTAAAACAATTAAAAACGTCGAACATGAAATATGAAAAATGTTAATATTGAAGATTTGGAAATATTAAAAATTTTGAACGCTATAATGTCTAAATTCTAAAAATAGTGAAACAGGTAAATGCATTTCAACACACTTTCCCCAAGTTTTGGAAATGTTTGAAGTATTGAAAATGAAAATGTTGACATATTAAAGATGTCGAAGGATGAGCTTGATCTTTAAATCTCGGATATATTGAAAATTTAGAAAGGTGCAATGTTTTGAAAATGAAAATTTCGACAAATTGAGAACGTTATGAATTTTGAAAATGTCGGAAATATTGATCGAAACTTTGAAGAAATTTAAAAATTTTAAACAGTCGCAAATGTCGAAAAATAAACGTGGAAAATGTTCTTGAGAATTTTTTCATGTTTGAAACAATGCAAACATTGACATTTTTCCAAATGATTATTAGAATGTTGAAAATTTTTTATGTATAAGTTTTAACAAATTTCGATAGTTTTTAGGTTAAAATATTGAAAATTTCGGAAATCGTCAAAGTTTTGAAAGTGAAAATTTCGATTTTCGAAAGTCGAAAATGTTGAATATTAAACGTTCAAAAATGTTAATATTGACAATTATTTTGAATATTCGAGATATTGTAATGTTTAATATTGTATCGTTTAAAATTTTTATTATAAAAACATCGAATCCTCTGAAATATTAGAAAGCTTGAAAATGTATTTTCACAGTTTCAATGTAGAAATGTTAAAAATATCGAAAATATTGTATAAAACGAAAATCTCGAAATATCTCTATCTAACTAGCTAAAAATTTTGTAATCTATTTGTAAAATATATACACTCGGGAGCAAAAAAATCGACTCAGACTGCACACTCGCATTAAATTACATCTGGCACAAAAACTAAAACTTAAATTCTACTTTTGCTTGCAAAATCTTTAAGTTCAGGATCTTAGCTTTAAAATGAGTGCATACCCTACAATTTGTTGTGATCGATAATCACAACATTTTGTACAAGTTGACATCATTGTTCTTTGCAAGCCAGTAGGTCGTTTAAAAGGCTTTCTACATTATCAACCCGTATTAGTTGGCTGTCAAACGTTAACCGGCATACATTTTCGTCAGCTACATTTAGGAATATTAGCTGCTAATGGATACTACAACCGAAGTAGCGGCTCAAGCGGTTGCATTATTGCAACAAGGCCATAATCAATGGGAAGTCGCTCGTGTGCTGCACATGAGTCAGTCTGCCGTGTCAAGAGTTTACCGAAGATACCAGGAGAATGGTAGCTTTCATCGAAGAAGAGGCTGCGGCAGAAAGCGGTGCACAGTAGTGAGAGCTGACCGTTTCATTGTCCAGAGCTCTTTAAGAAATCGGGCTCTCACCGACGTACCAATTCAACGGGAGCTCAGTGAAACGCTGGGAGTGGCTGTTAGTCGGTGGACAGTCAGAAGACGACTCAAGGCAGCTAACCTTAGACCAAAAAGGCCAGCTACGGGTCCAAAATTGACCCCAGCTCATCGAGCAGCTCATCTCCGTTTCGGAAGAGAGCATGTTGATTGGACAAACGAGCAATGGCTCTCTGTACTGTTCTCGGATGAAAGCAGAGTGTGTTTGCACGGCAGTGACAGAAGGCCGGGAGAAAGATTCGCACAATGCTAAATAACAGAAAAGGTGGCTTTTGGAGGAGGTTCCTGTATGGTGTGGGCTGGCATTTCTATGGACGCAAAAACCGAGCTGGTTTTTATTGAAACCGGCGGCCGAGCAGGAGGCTTGACTGCGAACCGATACATCCAAGAAATTCTAGAGAACCATGTCGTTCCTTACGTTGGTTTTATCGGGGAAACCTTCATTCTCATGCAAGATAATGCCCGTCCACACAGTGCAGTTTTCGTAAGGCATTACTTGCAAGAACTTGAAATACGAGTTATGGACTGGCCGGCGCGCAGCCCGGACTTGAATCCTATTGAACACCTGTGGGATGAACTCAAAAGGAAAATTCGGGCTAGAAATCCTGCACCAGTTACGAGAGCTGAACTTCAAGCAGCACTTACCGAAAAGTGGGACGCTATCCCGCAAGACAGCGCGATTAAACTTATTCATTCCATGAAGAATCGTTTACAAGCGGTAATTAGGGCTAGGGGCGGTAACACTAAATATTGATAATGTTTTTTGAATATTAAAATAAAATTGTACTTGATTAAGTTTTCTGCGTCTGTTTTGAAGTTTTAGCATCCTAAAACATAACTTTATTTTTTCAAAGAAAAAGAAATGCAACTTAGAAGAATGTGCACTCATTTTTATGTTAAGATCTTGAACTTAAAGGTTTGAAAAGCAAAACTGGAATTTATGTTATATTTTTTTGTGCCAGGGACATTTTACTGCGAGAGTGCGGTCTGAGTCGATTTTTTTGCTCCCGAGTGTATTTAAAAAAAAACAATGTTTTTTTATTTTTTCTTCTTCTTTATTATTCTTTTAGTGCTCTTAATATTTCCTCTTCCTACGTCCTACTTTCCTTCCAAAATGCTTCCTATTTTTCTCTTTAAAATATCTCTTCTTGTTCCTTAACTATTCGATTATCTTTGTATTCTAGTTATCGACACTCTAGGCCACAATCCAGTTAATATTTATTAAAGAAAGTACATTTTTTTAAATATATTTTGACGTCTTCTCTATTTTTTTACTTCTTCTTTTTCAAAATTTTCATTCTTATTCTCACTTTTTTTTTAATATCCAGTAAATCTCTCAACCAAATGAAAGTGGCTTTTAGATTTTTTAAATAAATCAATTAAATTAGAAATCTATTTAAATATTCCAAACATCAATACAGAATATAAGGAAAATACAATACAACATCATGACAATAGATTATAATAATGTAGCGCCACTGATTTCACAACTGATTTCAAGAGCTGCAGAGTGCTTATCCCGGAAATTAGAAGACGAGTGAGTGAATAGAGGAAGATGGAGAATACTAAAACGCAGATAATTACCATACATGAACTTCGTCGTTAAAAATGTGGAAAATTTTTTTTCGGAAAATGTCGTCAAAGTTTAAAAATTCATTTTAACAGTTTCTTAATATAAATATTGTTTTTTGATTGTAATAATAACATATTTTCGGATTAATCATGTTGATCGATGTATTCCTGGCATGTTTTCATTCATTTAACCTCATTTCTCATACATGTTGTTTCTGTTGTAATTCAGTAATTACCATTAGTGGAGCTCTCGTGTTATTATAGACAAGAAATAAATACCAATAATTTATTATTGTAACTCCATGTACGTACAACGGGCATTAATATTTAACGAGCATAACTAGTCAACAGCGTAGTCCAAACTAATTGAATTAATGGATCCACTACATACATACAAATATGAAATTGAAACGTAGATACATATGAATAATATTATTGTTAGATAAAATTATTACGATGTAATTATATTGTTACACGGATCAACGTTTAGATACCATTAATTCAATTTACTAAAATACAACGTTATTAATTTTATGACGTATAGGTAGGTACTTCATATTATTTTTATTACACACTAAAAATAGTGTGTATTAGGTACATCTTTTCCGAATCCTTGTTATAAAGCGCAAGCACCTATTACCCTAAACATAAAACCAGTGCGAATATATCGTTTCGAAAGCTCATTTATATTTAAAAGCTCCGTACAGGATCCTGTAAACTTCTCTCATTCCCCATACCGATATCCAAGCCTAAAACGTCGGGATTTATTACCCACTTCCGTTCGCTTTTGTTTGTTTACCGCGGCGACAAACCAAACAATAAAAGAAATTAGTATTCGATAAGTTAACGGCATCGTAAATAATCGTCGAATCCTCTCGGTTTTAGCATCTTGAGTTAACCGGAAAACAACCGAACTGAACGTATATCTACATACGTAAATCTACGTTTACCGGTTTCTTTCTAATTTTGACACTACACTAACGCCATCTTGTTGTCGTGCATAAATACATTAAATTCCGATCTGATGTTGATGTGTGCGAATTGGGTCGGGAACACATACTCGGATGCATATTAATGGATGTCGTTTCCGCTCCAGTTGTTTTAAATATTTAAATGACTTCGCGATTTTTCCCCGTTTATCGAGCTTTATCGTTTACTCTGAATATTTACTTCACTCTAGTTTATCTGGTATATGTGTTCATACAAATCGGATGAATACATTTATACCCGCGTACAGGAATCGAATCGAAACGCTTAATAGAGATTTGGGGTGTTTAGGGGGAGGGTGAGAGGAGTGAGGGAGAAGTTTTAAGAGAACGACCTCAGCAAACTCTCGGCAAAACTTCAACAAATTTTAAACGAACGTAATCAGGATCTTCCGTGTTATAACGGTACCGTTCTGAAATATCTAGAACAGTTGACAAAGTACGAGACAAAGTATAACGTTCAGCCGTTTCCCAGCGCCTACTTCATAAATATTTCAATTAATCAAAAACGCGGTAGTACTCGGCGCCTCCACCATTTTATGTATTATCTATATACTATGTCTATACGAGAGAAAATTAATATTAGACTTGCTAATCTTTCACGCAGTCGTTCTTAACAGTTAGTGAACGCCATCTAGTTACCATTAACAAACCTTCAACTCATATATTCATATACATACTTATATATATACAGGGTTTCCACGGCCAAGTGGGAGATAGGGAGAATACATATAAAATCGGTTTTCGGTGAATATTATCTCCCTAATACTACTTCATTCAAAATTAAGGGCCGCATATTATAACTGGGTTAACAATGAACATCTCCACAATCATAGTACAAAGAAAGTCATTTTAATAAAGCCAAAAAATTATTATTTTTAAATCTATTGTTCGTGAATTCCTAATAAGGCTTTTAATACGTGAGTTAGTGCAAGCGTCCATGGCGCAATGGTTCGCGCGACGGCTTAATAACGCAAATGCACGCATTGTTTAAGGTTCGAATCCCGGCAGATTAGTTTAATTTTTTATTTTTTATCTCCAACAATAATGCTACAAATTCAATAACACTTCAGTGATTTTGAAAATAAAATCGATTTTTTGAGGATTAAGGTAAATAATGAATAATTTTTACAATAACAAAAATTATCACGTGTTATTATTCGATTTTTAATTGTTACTAACGACGAATCATTTGTCAAAATAAACAACAAAACTTAATCAAGATTAAAAAAAAATAAAAAATAAAATTCATTTCTCGGATTCGAACCCCAAACAATGTGCCTTAAGTTATTAAGGCGTCGCGTGAACGTCTGCGCCAAATTTCACTAACTGACGTATTAAAAGCCTTATTAGGAATTCACGTACAATAGGGTTAAAAATAACAATTTTTTTGGCTTTATTAAAATGACTTTCTTTGTACTATGATTGTGGAAATCTTCGTTGTTAACCCAGTTATAATATCCGGCACTTAAATTTGGATGAAGTAGTATTAGGGAGATAATATTCACCGAAAACCGATTTTACATGTATTTTCCCTATGTCCCACTCGACCGTGGAAACCCTGTATAGAGGGTGCCCGGAATACATAGTGGTAACTTTTTTATTTTAAGACATAGAGAGACGGTTAAATTAGCAGAAAGGTGTAGATTCGAAAGCTCACTAAGCATACATTTTCAAATTTTACTTGTCATGCTTCATTTGTTTAATATTGAAGAAAAACTGAAATCTCCTAATTTCTTTTGTAACTTTTTTGTTACTTGAGATATTGAGATGCGGTTCGAAGCAATTCAAATTGTAATCTAAATACTTTTATTGACCCTTAATAAAACAAATTTATTTTGCGTAAATTTTGCGTAATCTCACCTAACCTCAAAATTTTAAATTGGAACCGTGCAGTTTTTGTGGCTCTCTGACAAGTAAAATTTGAAAATGGATTCTTAGTGAGCTTTCAAATCTACACCTTTTTGCTAAGTTGTCCCTATGAAATCCGGGCAGCCTGTATATAGAAAGAAAGAGACAGGTTAAGAAGCCCAGTCAACCAGATGCTACTACCAACATTTTCGTCTCCATATACATTTTCAAGTTAATAATTCCTCTTTCGTTTTATACGTATGTATACATACATACATTACATAAGCGAAGCGTCGCGACGCCGACATTAAGAAAAGGAGGAAATACACGCGACGTGCGCCACTTTGAATTTGTTAAAAGACGGTGGCGCGATGTGAAAGTGTCGTTCTCGTGTCGTCCCCGTACCGACGAAGAACAGGCATTGTGTTTGCATTCATTTGGAATGATAATTAAATGAAATAGAAGTGAAGGCACGTCTCGAAACCGCCAACTGGAGAAATATTATTTGTAATGGGCGTCCGGAATAGGTAGAGACAAGTTGGGTACGTTCTCCCTCTTCTCTTAAATATAATTGCTGGTATAAAGAGGACTGCTTGCGGTTGACGTATCTAAAGAAAGGATCCGGAAGCTAATTATACGAGATTGTGTAAATATAATCTTTTCAAACGTATATAACGTGTACGCGGTTTATTAACCGTTCTTATCGACAAGTACACGCAAGTAAACTTTTATTGTTATTGTGTTACATGTTTACTAATAATGTCTACCGTTAGCTGGCAAACTAGCATCATTTTTATGAATTTAACAGATATATGTAACTGTCAAAGTATATTAGACAGCTGGTAGTTTTCGAACTATAAAAATTGTTATATGTTACAATAATAACATGCAAATGTCAAAATATTTTTGATAACTGCAGATAAGAGAAATAACAATGATTTTAATAAGTGTCAAGTAGATAGCTGTCAAAATATGTTTGGAAACTGTTAAACAATCAAAATCCATTCAGTAGGCGTAAAATTGCTAAATATATTTCTTGACAGCTGTCAAATTATTTATTGTATATTCTAATTGTCAGAATATATTTAAGAAGCGGTAAAATATTTCTGACAGCTCCCAAAATATAAAAATTGGCTTGAATGTGGTAATGATCAAAAAAATTTCTGACAGCTGTCAAATTGTAAAACAATATTACACCAGATTTTAACATTGAGAAATCAGTTGCTTTTTCATTTTACAATAGTTCTATTTTTCGAGTTTTTATAGTTTAACTCTCAAAATAACATAAATGACAGCTGTCAAACATAAAAACTAGTTATTTTTTCCCCATATTGATAGTTCAATTATTTGACAGTTGTATAAATGATAAGATCAGTTATTTTTGAGAATTTGAAGCGGTGTAATAATCGTAAAACCTTCTGGCAGCTGTCGAACTATAAAGAACATTTATTTCCAAGGTTAATGATCTGTCACTTAGGCAATTGTAAACATTTTTAAGTGGCCTACAGGCAAAACGATCGGTTGTACAACTTGTCGTACTACAAGTTGAAAATAAAAACGTAAAGACAGGTCAGTCACGTCCTAGCTGTCAAAATATTTTTGAAAGCTGTCAAACGATTTTCAGATTATAATTTTAAAATGCATTTAAGAACTGATGGCACAATATTTTTGACAGCTCTTAATCTATAAAATTGTAATGTAAATTTGTAAAATTAATAATTAAGGTATTGATTCATGGCTGTCTAGTTATCAAAGCAGTAGTTTTTATTGTCAAATTTCATCGAAGAGCCGTAATATTAAGAAATCATTTTTTTTTTACAATTTAAATAATTGTAATCGGCATGTATTTTAGACAAGCTTGTGTGATGTAATGAACAGAAAATGTTTGACAGTTATTAATCTGTAAAAATAGTTGTTTTTTAGCAATTACTATTATTATTGCAATGTCAAATTTTAACATTTATTTTTTGCGTTTTGACAATTCAACTATTGAAATATATTCTGATAGCTGTCAAATTTCAAATAAAGCACTTACTTTCTCCTATGTTAGTGCTTCAATTATTTGACAGGTGTAAAATTGTAAGAGCACTTATTTTTTTTACAATTGTGAGTGTCAAAGAATTTCAGATAATTGTCAAATTTAAATTTAAATAATAATTTTTTTCCGTTTTATCCGCTCAAAAAACGACATATGTTTGACAGCTACCTCTAAAAATAGTAAAAACAAACGTAAAACCCCCCCGACAGGTGTCAGAATTGTAAAAAAAAAGCATTTTCTCCCAATTTGACAGTTTAATTATTTTTTATTTGTTAGTTTTTACATTTTGACAGTTCAGCTATTGAAATAAATTCTGACAACTGTCAAACTTCAAAGAAAGCACTTACTTTCTCCCATGTTAGAAGTTCAATTATTTGATAGTTTTAAAAATGGTAAGAGTGCTTATTTTTTTACAATTTTGAGTGTGGTAACTATAAAAGAATTTCAGATAATTGTCAAATTTAAATTGAAATTAGAATTTTTTCCGTTTTATCCCCTCAAATAACAAAATATGTTTGACAGCTAGCTGTAAAAATGGTCAAAACAGTTATTTTTGAGAATCTTAAGTGATCTAACAATCGTGAAATCCTCTGACAGCTGTTGGAACTGTAAAAAATGTAATTTTGCCCCAATTTGACAGATTAATTAGCGAAGCAGATTCATCAAACGGTTCTCGAGAAAATGTATCTCTACAACGCGTTAATGTGCCTTGCTGGGAGTTTGGCGTCTCGTTTAGATTAACAAGATGAACCTACTTGCCGAGGAGGAAGCAGCTCCATCAAACGGTAATCGAGCTAGGTAATATTTATATGATGAAAAAGTTGTCCAGAAAATTTATGAAAGTTTGAACGGTCACAGCGCTCAAACGCGTTAATGTGCCTTCCTGGGGGTTTGTCCTCTCGTTCAGATTAACAAGATGAACCATCTGGCCGAGAGCGAAGCAGATTCATCAAACGGTTGTCGAGAAAATTTATCTCTATAACGCGTTAATGTGCCTTGCTGGGAGTTTGGCGTCTCGTTTAGATTAACAAGATGAACCTACTTGCTGAGGAGGAAGCAGATCCATCAAACGGTTATCGAGCTAGGTAATATTTATATGATGAAAAAGTTGTCCAGAAAATTTATGAAAGTTTGAACGGTCACAGCGCTCAAACGCATTAATGTGCCTTCCTGGGGGTTTGTCCTCTCGTTTAGATTAACAAGATGAACCATCTTTCCGAGAGCGAAGTAGATTCATGAAACGGTTCTCGAGAAAATATCGATGAAAATTTAGCCCTATAAGGCGTTAATGTGCCCTGCTGGGCATCTAGCCACTCGTTTAGATAAACAAGGTGAACCTATTTGCCGAGGAAGAAGCCGATCTATCAAACGGTTATCGAGCTAGGTAATATTTATATGATGAAAAAGTTGTCCAGTAAATTTATGAAGTTCTGAACGATCACAGCGCTCAAACGCGTTAATGTGCCCTCCTGGGGGTTGGTCCTCTCTGTAATTGTAAGAATTAGTGGCGTAACAGTTAAAAAATTGTAAAATTTTGTTAGTTTTTAGGTTTGGACACTTTAACTATGAAGGTATAACCGAAGGCTCTGGTAAAGGACAGCTATTTATTTTAGTGTATTTGTCAAATTTTAAATAATTTTTTAAATAAATTAGCAGTTACTTTTAATAACCTTGTGCCTTATAACGATCAAATAAATTTTGACAGCTGTAAAAAAAACTGTACAAAATAAGAATTCTATCCTTCCATCTAGTCATCCTTCTTCTATTCCCCCTCCACCCACCATTTTGACAGTTCACTTATTTGACAGCTGAAAAACTAAATAAAATAATAAATACGTTCTAGATACATAAGTTTTTGTCTGTTAAATTGTAGTGATCTGACAACAGCTAGAGAAACTCTTGTCTTTTTTCCTAACTTTAATGTCATAACGATTAAACAAAACTTTGACGGTAGTCAAACTGTAAAAAATTGCAATTCCGTCCTTTTCCTCCCTCTCTTCCCCCTTCTTTCTCATCAACCTCATTCCTTTCCTCTTTCCTTCTCTTCCTCCTTCACCTACCATTTTGACAGTTCAGTTATCTGACAGGTGAAATATTAATGAAAGCTTGGTTTCTACAAATTTTAGTGTTGGTTGATAACTTTGTGTATCGTAATGATTGGAAAATTTCTGACAGCTGTCAAACTATAGCGATCTAATAACATAGAGGAACTCTTGTGTTTTTTACTAACTTTAATATCATAAAGATTAAACAAAATTTTGTCTTGACAGTTCAATAATCAAAATACTTTTTACATCTGTCAAATTGTAAAAAAAACTGTTATTCACTCCCATTTTGACAATTTACTTATTAAATTAGGTCAAAATTGTTTCATTGAACTGAAAAGCATAAGCGGAGAAGATGAAGATAATTTTGGTGTAGAGGACGAAGCATTTATAAACGATTAGCATATTAGTTTGTAAAATATCTTGTGTCTGCTGGGATAAGAACCTTATGTCTTGGTGAAGACTGGCTGAGTCCTAAAAAGAAAAATTTGCAAATAAATAATATAGTCTGTTGGGGGTGGTGGAGGAGGGAGGGTGCTGGTTATTTCGACGATAGGGCACCTAACCTTATTACAGAGAGGGGAATGAAACAGTTCGGGCAGATGGGTAGCATGAACGTTTGTAAAATTTTGTTAGTTTTTACGTTTTGACATTTCAACGATGAAACAATAAGCGACAACAATTTTAGTGTATTAGCGCTCTTAAACTGTAAAAAATTGTAATTCCGTCCATTTCTTTCTCATCATCCTCATTCCTTTCCTCTCTTCTTCTCTTCCTCCTCCACCCACCATTTTGACGGTTTAGTTATCTGATATGATGAAAAATTAATGAAATAAGATTATTTTGTACAAATTTTGGTGTTGGCAATATAAGTTTCTGTTTTGACAAATTTTTTGTCCGTCTTGACAGTTCAACAATCAAACAACTTTTACATTTCTTTAAATTTCAAAAGCACTTGATTTTTTCTACAATTTTAAGAGTGATAACCGTTAAAAAATTTCTGTTAATTATCAAAGTTTAAATGATGACGTCCTAATGAACGGAATCTTTATGATAGCTGTTAAACTGTATTTAGAAAGTTTCAACTCGATTTTAAGGACCGTTCTCTCATTCAAAACATCTCTATTGCCATTTCGTTTTAATTATAATTCAGCGGAGCATACAATAATCAATTTGGTAACTGTATGCTGTCCAAAGCTGTTTAATTAAATGTAGTATAGTAGGTAGAGCGATTCAATAACCTGAGAGAAACTTGTTCAATATATCAGTAATTGGTGTTTCGTGAGAAAGGGAAGTTCAACTGTCTTTGATTAATGCAGCATAGTAAAGTCTAACGTTCGCTGTTGGTTAATTTGATATGAATTATGTCAGAAGTTAGGTTGTATATTAGAAGCATCCACGACGACTAATATAAAATGATTAAGATCATTATTTCACATACCTATATTTGTATGCTCGTGGAAAATATATTATTAACAATATTAATTTTTTGTGTAACTATCAAAATAGATCGGGGATAGACGCAATAATGATGAAACGTATTCGCGTCGAGTTTATTTGAATAGAGCACGTCGTCGGTTTAATCAAAACAATACGGAAATGACGCTCTTGTTCATTAGCTCGGCTCGATGTAAAAACAAGCTGAAAATACACGTACTCTATACATATTGCGTTATTAACGCTTATTGTTTGGAAGGTTTTGGAAAAATTTAAATTTGTATAATATACGGTTAAAATTTAATCTTATGCCGATATGCAAATCCGTATATATCGAAGTTCTTCATGCGGTTTATATAAAGGCGTGATTGGAAATTATAATTTAATCTACACACAGCGAATATACACAACGGCCTCAGGGCGTCTTATGTGTATGTACTTGAGATTGTGGAATATTCAAGTAACCACCTTAACACACTCTATACAAGATTTCAATTTAAATAATTCAACGTGTAATTATAATTGTTAAGGAAATTCGAGGTTTAAACGCTTTTAGACTTAAAATCAAGTTATGGCATTAACATATTTCCCTTAACATGACGTCTCTTTTTATAATTTTTTATTTTTGGAAACAGGATCCGTGGAGAAAGGGGAAAAAAGGATAATAAATGATCCTAGTACGGTACACGATTGCTTTGAAAGATATGGGATAATTTCAACTTTTTTTTTTTCAAAAAAAAAAAAAACCTTTTCCTCTATATATAGCGCCCACGGAGTGTTTTACATTATTATGTCTTCAAGCTTCTTTCTCTGTTGATTTATTCGATAATATATCAAGTTTATTTCAGTGAAAGTCAAATGTAAAAAGATTAATGTTAGGCAACATAAATAGACGTTTTATACTTCTTGAAAAATCCGCCAGATGTTGCGGAGGGTAACACTTAATCTATATAGGGAAATCTGTTTTTGAAACCCATGCTTTTAAAATTTCCAAGCGATATATATTTTTTGTTTTTTTGATATGTACGAGTTAGGATTATCTGACGTCGTAAAAAGGGTATACCTTTTTTTTTAATTAAAAATGAAAAAGGTAAACAACATTTTCGTAATTTAATCAAGTCCCGAAACAGGCATACAACATGTTATCATAACAACAACTGTAATAAAACAGCTAATCATTCACGTGAAAATGTGGGAAAATCTAAGCCGACAGGATATGTATGAACAATGTTTGGGTCAATGACTAAAAAAATCTGAAAACGTCAGACGGGTAAATACTCGTCGGGACCGCATCGGAGAGGGACCTTAACATACGATATCTGTATAGTATCCCAGATGAGCTAACGCAGCGTTACATTAATGGGCGAAGCTGGGAGTTAGGAGTTTGTAACTTTAGTCGTTTGTGTAATACATACCTTAATACCTCGGCCATCGTTTAAATTAATTAACAGAAATTCTAGGATCTAGTATCACTGGATAGTCGAGTGGAGAATTGGCAAGTTGGAATTAGGTGCTGCGAAAGCAATATTAACCACTGCATGTTATCGGTTGGAGATTACATACTATGGTTGTAATCTCTAGATTACTATAACGTGAATGTTTCATTCGTAATGTCTTATTCAAATTTGATTCTAATTGATTTTATATTATATCAACTACTTATAGAAAAAGGCCATAAAGCATCGCTAATTTTCCGAACACTGATCGGGAAGTTCTGGGGTGTCAAGCCTCAAATAATCCTATAATCATATTACGGCAATTATAAGACCCGTGATCACCTATGCGCTGCTTTAGTATGGTGGCCAAAAACAACACAGAAGACTGTACAAAAACAGATTCAACAAATCCAAAGACTCACTTGTCTAAATGTCACAGGAGTCCACCATCTCTGGACAGACTTTACAGGACACCTTAAAATTCCTGAAGATCCTAATACAACTTCGACCAACCCTAGAAAGTGATCGTGGATAGCCGTATAAAGTAGGCATTCGGTGAGCCTCAACTCAAAAGAGGAACGCTCTAGAATAGAAGAGAAGAGTGGACGGCCATTGAGGTCAGTGGGCCTAACTACTATTTCAAAGTGTCTATAGGACTCCACTCCAACATATTTCAAGCGGAGATTTCTGACGTTGAAGGCTGTGAGTGCCTATGCATACGAATCCGGTCTGCTGCATGAATGTATATGCAATTTAAGGCAATTGGGGCTCAATAACCACGTACAGTAGCGGACAAAATAATAGCAGTATTACAGAATTTATGTATTAATACATGTAGTCCAAAAACAATCGCAAAGTTTTTGAATATGACAGTGTGATTACAAAAAAATATGGTATTAAAAGTGTTCTCACTCCTCTAAATCTAAAAAACGCAAAAATATTGTCAAAATATTAACTAAATAATATAAAATAAATTTGAACAGTTTCCCATAATTGTTGTTGGGTTCTTGGTTTTTCTTTAAAAACTGCTTCCTTAACATCCGTCCACAAATTCTCAATAGGATTGAGGTCTGGACATTGTGTTGGCCATTCCAGGACCTCAATTCTATTGTGAAGTAACCAGTCCTTCACTCTTGCACTCGTGCACAATCGGTCGCATTAAAACCCATCAAGCAATCGAAGGAAACGAAAACCTGCTCCAATAAGCTTGCTAAAGAAGCAGCGAAAATGCGTTTCATTGGACTTTATCCCTGTTGTAGACTGCAAAAGAGCTACCTAAAACAAATGGGAGGTTAACAAAAAGGCCTCTCACTGGCAGAATACGCAGAATACTGGTTATCAGGTTCGCCCAAGACAGCACAGTCGTTGTTATCTTTCAGCAAAGCGAACTTTGGACTACTGGGAGGATTTGTGATAGGTGATGTGGCCCTGAAGTACCACCTACATAAATTCGGAAAAGCTGAAGATCAAATCTGCCGAGAAGATCTATTTTTATGTAAACAAAACTTCAGTAGGCCTATTGTCACCCAGGACGAAAATCTCAGACTAATTCTAAGGTTCATCAAAAGACACCAACTAGTCTAACAATTAGAAGGGTCGTCCTGTCATTATGACTTAATAGATGTGCTTGGAATATTGTGGGTCTTCTGATATTGTCTAAAATGGGTATTTAATCGTAGATGACGTCTGTCGTAGATGACACTGTCCTTGTTTAATAATTCATAAAGATCGTTTGTATATTCTTCGTCAGGATTTGATCTTTTTTTGCTCATCAAGTCTTCACCGACTTCTCTCACTAGATAGAACAGTTTCTTGACATATTTATTCCATGTGTGGGCAAATTAGCTAGTGGGGAGTTTGTTTCATCTTCCTCTGTCTTTCCTCAGAAAATCAAACATCATTTACTAACATTAATTTTGCCAGAAATGATACCAACCTATCCGAAGGCATCACCAAGACAAGAAGTGAATGTTTAAAAGGGCGAAGAAACGTAATTAAAGATAAAACAAGAAGACAAAGTTCCCAGTACTTATTTGCAATAGACTGTGCATTTCTTTTTCTACTTAATCTCCTCTTAATTCATCAAACTTTGTCCAACGTTTCTCTAATAAATGGATTCCATCCCTTGAGTGCGATCCCAGAAGATCTGCAAAATATCTAAACTTGGTTTGACCTAAAACGTTTTGCAGCCACACATTTCTTTAGATTTTTGGGAATGAGTGATAGTCTGAGGTGGCCAAATCTGGTGAATAGGGTGGATGTTCCAACAAATCCTATAATACTTCAAATCTCTAAATTTTTACCTTGTCAAAGCACTTTTGCGGGCCGGTGCATCGTTCTGATGGAACAAAATTTTTTTCTTGTGCAATCCAAGCCTGATTTGACGAATTTTTTCATCTAGCTGCTCAAGAAGATGTGCACAGTATTCGCCAGTTATTGTTTTACCATTTTTGCAAGTTAATAAATCCTTTTTGTATCCCAGAAAACACTATAGCCATGATCTCTCCGGTGCAGGTGGATGAAATTGATTTCGATTTTTTTTTCTGGACAGAACTACCAGCTTCCATCCACTGCTTTGATTGGTATTTCATCTCAGGTGTAAAGGGGTGGATCCATATTTAACAAATGCGTCATCCATCTTGCACATAACCTCCATGTTTTCATCATTGGTGGTTGCAATTTTTGACCGTCCGTCACGTGGATTAAACTGAGCCAACCATTTCTTTACAGTTGAAAATGAAGGACCATGTTCCTTATACACCGCTACCAACTTTGGATCAATTTATATTGACGATAAACCGTCCAAAACAAAGAATTTTATAACAGCACAATATTTCAATTTATCAATTTTAACGAAGCCCCTCAACACTTATTTGATCAAGGTGCCGATATTACAGATATCAAGTTTTACTGATAACAACGCCATCTCTGTGTAAGACCAGGAAATTTTTTAGTTTTTTTAGTGCCCTCGTAGATTTCAAATATCTCAGTCTCTCTCTCAATTATCAGTCTCATTTTAAGTATGCCCCATTACTAAATACTTAACCGTAGGCCTATTTTATCTCCGCAGAAGTTGCCACCCCTCTCTCCCCTCCAGCCCTTTCGTCCCTTCTTAAACGATGTCAATCAACAATATAAAATCAACACCCTTTCCAAGTTCTTATCCTGTCGATTTGGGCGATTTTCATTTAATCAATGGAATTTGAAATTTCTATCCTTAACGATTTGGGCTGGGCGATGGTGAGTCGGTAGCTTTGATCAGGTATTGAACAACTTTGATCAGGTATTGAACGCCTTTGATCAAGTATTGAACAGCTTTTATCGGGTATGGAACAGCTTTGATCAGGAACAGCGCCGTGTTGATCAGGTATTAAACAGCACCGTGCAGTAAATTCCTTCGCGGGGTCAAAGGTCAAAGTGACGCTATAGTGAGGTAGTCTTTCTACTCATTCCCTATACAATGCCACGCTAAATGGTTGCATCTTATTTCGTCAACGCTTCACGAGACCTTAATCTGTCAAATTTGACAGATTTTTCAAAAACCAATTCGCACGCATGGATAAGAAAGAGTTGCCTCTTATGCCATATTTTGTGTGTGTGATATCAACTGGGTTTATTCTCTTAGAAATGGATCTAAAGATTTTTGACAAGAATTTTGACATGTTGGTATTCTATTCGCCTACAACGCCATCTAGAGACTATGGATTCAATTAGACATGAGGAGTCCTAGTTTATAAACAAATCCAAAAAATACCCAAATTTAATTTTAACGATACGTTTGAAGCGATCAATTTTGGACAGGACTGTACATAACACCCTACATTTTAACCCTACACCACCCCATCATCCGTGAGAACACCCGAATTTTTTCGATGTTTTCACCCGGAACGTTACAAACTTCGAACATTATTCTCGCATCGACACATGTAAAAATCCAGGAAATATTTCTTTCGCCCCTAGCTCGACGGCAGAAAGCATTTAGGAGATAATGTTTTCGGAGTTTCTGCGACCGGCTGATAGTTTCTTGTTCCGTTTTGTCGCCCGTCTCCGCCATTGCTTTATTATGATTATTTTCGCTTAGATCGGAGGAATTTTATACAAATTGCCTTTTTTTCCCTTCCGAGGCGGTGGTGTCGGCGGCGGGAGTAGAACGAGAGGGTGGAGGACGTGGGCAATTTTTTTTTAAAGAATCGAACGCATCATCAGTAAGTGGAAAAGTAGGATAAGTTCTCGTGAAGTGAGGGCTTGTAAACAAGAAACTTTTTCGATTTAGTCCAAGGGTGGGGAGGAGGTTCAATTCTCTACGTAGATTGATTTCTTTCTTATTTGTTCTAGTCAGTTTAATAAATGCGAAATGGGAGGTTAATTGTTTGAAGAGGATCCGGAATGTTTTAATTGGATTTAATTAATAATTTTTTATAGATCTCGATCTCTTGAAAACTCCCCTAAATAAAACGACGACAACGAGATGTCGTAGACAATAACGTACTTCGTAGTTTGGTTTTATGTTTCTCCTTTTACCTAGCTTTCTCCTTCGCCTGTTTTAGTTGAGATTGCACTTGTGTAACTAATGACGCTCACTGTGTAACTTCTTTTATTTCACATCCTTTGTGAAGTGAAGTTCTATAGACCAGATCCCAGACGTTAATTTAACAAGGTGAGTTTTTTATTTGTCAACTTTTGTCTTGCTTCACATAAGCCGTGTAATGCTAAACAATTCTAAGAAGTTTTTGTTTCGAGCTCGAGATGGTAGTGCTAGGCATTATATAAGGTGTGTGTGTGTGTTTATATATATACAAGGGTATTATATCTAGAAGGGTGTAATACGATGTAGTTCTTAGTCGACAACATTAATGCAACATTTCAACTATCTCGTTAATGTGATGTCATTAATTAAAATTCTTTTTTGTGTCCAAGATTTGTAAACGGAAGAAAACATTTAAATGAACAAACTGGATGTTTGTTTGCAATAGCAGCTCAAAATCAGGTCAAAATCATTTCATTAAACTGCAAAGCATAAGCATAAAGATGGAGGTGATTCTGCTGAGTTTGAGTTTTAATTAGCATATCACAAAATATCTTGTGCCTACTGGGATAAGAACCTTATATCTGGTGAAGACTGGCTGAGTTCTGAAAAGAAAGAAGACGTTGAAGGCCTTTTTAAAAATTGCAAAGAAGTTCTAGGTATAGTTTGTTGGGGCGGGAAGGCGGTGGAGTTGGTTACTTTGATGATACTGCAGGCAACAAAAAGAGAACAACAACCCCAGAAAGAGGAGGAAGAAAAAGGTTGGGCAGGTAGCAAGTGGGAAACGTAATAGATTAGAGACAAGTTTGGGATCGCATTGGTATCATTCCCACCCCATTGCATCCATCGAATGCAGCCGTTAGATGCTGTGATGTCTTCTTTACTTTTAAAGAAAGGTTAAGGACCTTTTTGATCACTATTTAATATCTATTAAAATTGATTTAAATTCTCGACTTTAATTTGAATCTTATTACAATTATTTGACACCTTTAACTATTATTAAAACTCTCGAAGAAACTGACGTTCTATTAATTAAAATAATGCCTCAATAACATCGTAGAAAGGGAGAAATAGAAAATAAAGGTTAGAAGCAAGAACAACACGTTTTGCTCTAAGAAGATTGGTGCAACTGAAATGGAAAATGGAAGAAGCAATTTTCATGAACAGAATCTAAACTTAATTATCATCTTCTGCATCTGAAATAATGTGAAACGCGAGACCAAGCAAATTTATTGTCTCTTCAGATTCTGATATTGATATGATACAGATTGATGCATAATAGAAGATCATTCAAACACTACGTTGGTAAAATTATTTCAACTTTATAAATCTAAATGAGATTAAAATTAGCTATTTCAGAAACAAAAAAATAAACTCCAACTAACCGATCTGTGTTGCCAAATCTTCTTGGTGTTTTCTCTATTTTCTCTTTTGACTAAATTTGTAATAACATTATTGTATCATTAACAGAGCGTGTAATTTCGGCCTCGAATGCTTCGGTGGTGGCGGCTTTCTCGGCACAAATCTGTAATTTCAGAATAAGAACCTGGCAGCCAATTCTGGGCACCAAATTGAGAAATAACACGACCAGAAGCAAACTCGTTCAAAAGCAATATCTTCCAATTGAGGCACAATCCTAACACGATAACGTTCTCCATTCACCCTTAATGCAATTATTCCTCCAGACCACAATGACACGTTTTGGATGCGATGTTTTCTGATGAAACAATCAATAGATTTTCTGAGCTCCAAACGCGGCAGTTTTGCCGATTAATGAAGCCATCAAGGTCAAAATGGACTTCATCACTGAAAATGATTTTGTCCACAAAATTGGCATTCACTTCTGTTTGTTCAAGCATCCTTTTCGCTGTGCATGGTCTGTTGGTGAAAGTTGCTGAGTCGATTGGACTTTGTAGGCGTGGAGATGCAAATCTTTAATGAGAATATGCTGAAGAGTAGCTGTGGTAATGTCTAATTTTTCTGGAGGATGAACGAATCGACATCTCTGGACTTTCGACCATTCTCTGGCGAATTGTCGTGATGGTTTGTTCTGAACGACCTCTATTAGCTCGTGTCGTGTGTTTCACATCACTAACGGAATTTGTTATTTCGAATTTTTCGCAGTATAGACGAATTAGAAACATGTGTCGATCGAAACAACCGGAGATAACCAACGTTTAGGTCGACCTACGTCTGTTTCAACACCGCAAAGCGTTCGGATGATTGCTAAGACTGTAAACGCCGATGAAGAAACGATAAGAAAAATTTTACATGACGAAGTCTGTGCGAAGTTGGTCCTAAAAAAATTGACCCCTCCCCCACACAACTCGCTCGTCCGCCAACAGATCTGCTCTGATTTTCTTGAGAGGTTAGATGAAGAACTTGAATTGATGGTAAACATCATCACTTGCGATGAAACCTGGATATTCCAATACGATATTGAAGGTAACCGGCAATCCATGCACTAGAAAACTCCTGCATCGCCAAGAATGAAAGAAGGAAGGATGTCGAAATCAAAATTTAAAGGCATGCTAATCGTTTTTTTTTTCGAAATCAGCTGCATCGTGATGACTGAATGGGTTCCAGATGGTGAAACTGTAAAACAAACTTAAGTACTATTTAAACGGCCGGAGTTGTGGAAGTACATTGATTGGGTATTTTTAAAATAAAACTTTTTCTCATAAGCAGTCTTGTTATTTAATAGCCAGACCTCGGATAAGTCACAAGACAGCATAGTTTCTTTTCATATACTTCACTTAAATTTTTTGGGTAACAAATTCTTGATAGGTTTCTTTCCTACTTCATCACTTTGACGTTTAACCGAATTTTGATTAAATCGACGCATCGTTTACCAGTCTTTAAGTTTTGAAGGTTATCACGATGCAAGTATTATCTATCAATGTGACAGCTGTGATTGACAATCCACATGACAGATCGAGAACCGCTTTGCAATGCAAAAAAATAAATGGGATTGTTTTTTTCGTTGTTGTAGCTTTTTCAATCGTTTTTGATTGATGAATATCAACACAATTTTATAAAATAGAAATATCAAACTAATATTTATTTTATAATTTCATTTTTACTTTCAATTACCAACATTTTCATGCTTATCTAAAGTAAATTGTTCCTAACAAACTAACCAATATAATTTAGAAGGAATGTTAGGATTACGAATATTGAAAACTGAAAAGAGACCGACCTTTTACTCGCTAAAGCATATCAATGTTCGGTTAAATTTGGGACCGACTAGAAAATTGAAAACATCTCGATGGCCGTTTCTCGGAGAGAAAAAGAACAAACCCATGTCCTCGTCGTCAGTTTAAAGCGCAACGCTACCCGTTTATAGACTGAATCGGACGGTTAGGTAGCCCGAAGCGAGACGGCTATTCCGTTCCTTTTCAGTATGAAGGAAGGCTTACAAAATGTTGCCACATCAGGATTGATATTTCAAAAGGATCTAGGCCAAGAGGAAGATTGAAAACGGAACTGTAAATTCTGAATGCAAGCCACGATAAGGAGACAATTCCTCGGTGATGAGATTATGGAATGTAAGGATAAAATTTAGTTCTAATTTAAAGGCGATAACAACGTGATAAACTGCTTCAATATTATACTCGTGGGATAGAAATTCACCACCCCATCGAGGCCAGATGATGATCCGTCACAACCGGTTTTAGGGTCGCGCTTTTTCCGTTAATTACCGCTCTGTACGGATATCGGTTAAAGTTAGCACCCGGATCTAATTACCCCAGAACTTCGGAAAATATACCTCCTAACTAACGCAAGACGCGTTTATATATATATATATATATACCACAGGACTATATTTAGGAAAGAAGAGTCGTTGTCGAACTTCTCTCTTTTCATCTTATCCTCCGACTATGGTTGATGTAAAAACAAGAGCGCAAGAAGTAACTTAAAGACGTCGAATACCATAATTAGGATGTCAGTTAAAATATTTAATAGGTTGAGTTCTGGGGAATCTCCTGCCTTAACGGAGAAGAGAAAAGCAGGTTACACGCTGATGAGGTTGAAACTTTTGTAAAAGGTGTGCTCTAATTGGGTTTTAATCCGCTCCGTCTTACCTTTCGGATTTAATAAGACGAAGTTGAATTAAGTAGTCCGCGAAAAAAGATCAAGGAACAATGCAGGAAATAAATGATAATGAACCTACCACTCCCTTGTCTATTTTCTGCGGTTTAATTTTGCCCGATATAAATGATTTATTCGCCGCCATGAGGGGCAGTCCATGAATATATTATTCAAAAGGTTTATCCTTAACGGTGGCTTCTCATAAAAGATCACACAAATCCGAAGCGGTAAATTGATAGACTGATTGTCAAAACTTCATCTGTCAAACCGGTCATCCTCTTTAATTTTTGGAAGCAAAAATTTTCGTAACGACAGCTTGCCTTGTTCATTTTCGACGAAAAATGACCCAATGATGTCACCGTGCCACAATCCGCACTCGTTTTAGGTGGATCGGCTCCTCAACGATAACGTTCGGATTGTCTGAGCCCCAAATGGGACAATTTTGCTTATTAACCTAGTCTCCGATATGGAAATGGGCTTCATCCGATGGATGGTCATGAGCCTTGGACTAATTTAAGTTTACAGTAATTACAGTTTGAGTTTGAAGATTGCAAATATACAGGGTTTCCACGGCCGAGTGGGACATAGGGAAAATACATGTAAAATCGGTTTTCGGTGAATATTATCTCACTAATACTACTCCATCCAAATTTAAGTGCCGAATATTATAACTGGATTAATAATGAACATTTCCATAATCATAGTACAAAGAAAGTTATTTTAATAAAGCCAAAAAAATTATTATTTTTAAACCTATTGTACGTGAATTCCTAATAAGGCTTTGAACACGTAAAATAATGCAAGTGGCCGTGGCGCAGACGTTCACGCGACGCCTTAATAACGTGAGGCACTGATTTTTTGGGGTTCGAATCTGAGTAATGAATTTTATTTTTTATTTGTTTTTAATCTTGATTAAGTTTTGTTGTTTATTTTGACAAATGATTCGTCGTTAGTAACAATTAAAAATCGAATAATATAATAGCACGTGATCATTTTCGTTATTGTAAAAATTATTCATTATTTACCTTAATCCTCAAAAAAATCGATTTTATAGTCTTCAAAATCTCTGATTTTTGTAGTGTTATTGAATTTGTAGCATTATTGTTGGAGATAAAAAATAAAAAATAAAACTAATCTGCCGGGATTCGAACCCTAAACAACCCGTGCATTTGCGTTATTAAGTCGCGCGAACCATTGCGCCATGGACGCTTGCACTGACTCACGTATTAAAAGCCTTATTAGGAATTCACGAACAATAGATTTAAAAATACTAAGTTTTTGGCTTTATTAAAATGACTTTCTTTGTACTATGATTGTGGAGATGTTCATTGTTAACCCAGTTATAATATGCGGCCCTTAATTTTGAATGAAGTAGTATTAGGGAGATAATATTCACCGAAAACCGATTTTACATGTATTCTCCCTATGTCCCACTTGGCCGTGGAAACCCTGTATAAAAATCAATTTTCTGTCAATGTCATTCTACCTGTCAAAATCAAAATATCCGGTAGTTCAAATTCCAAACGTTGAAGCTTCTGCAGTGGATAAGAGCCAGACTGGAAAGAAAGATAATTACATCTATAATTGCCGAGGCGGAAGCAGGAGGGAGTTGCCTTCAGGATGGATTTTTATCTCCTCTACTCTGTGTCTACCCTAGTTGACGACCTAATCCAAAAAACTGACCAGAAAGGGCTTTTATTGCTTGGGATATGCCGACGTTTTTACAATAGTCGTTAGAGAGCGATTTGTAAAAGTTCTGTTAGAGCAGGTTCACAAGAAAAAGATCGGTAGAGAGTCTGCAACCACTAGTGATAGGTGGGGAATGAATATCATAGGGCAAAGAGACAAAATACCTTGGGGTATGGTTTGATCAAAGGCTTAGGTGGGATACACATATCCAAAAACCAACCAACAAAGCCACTATTACCCTAGGCAGGTGTAGGACGTTATGTGGGCCCCATGCGCAGTCAAGCACCCTAACGGGGATGCCAAGTGACGCCATTGTTCAGAAATTCAATCTAGATAGGAAATATCATGTTATAATACTAGATAGGAAAGACTGGGATCATGGGACCCCAGTAAGGATTACGGCGTAGGGGCTTGCCTTTATGGAAAGCCGTCAATTGCGATAGGAAGCAACAGTATGTCAAGAAAGAATGGTCAGTGAACAGAACGTTG
Organism: Holotrichia oblita; assembly: GCA_023690525.1. Lineage (NCBI taxonomy): Eukaryota > Metazoa > Arthropoda > Insecta > Coleoptera > Scarabaeidae > Holotrichia > Holotrichia oblita. Next base: position 4,884,104 of record CM043021.1, read on the forward strand.
CAGATTGGAGTTTAAAATGTTAAGAGGGAAAGCCTTGTGATTTAATGAAGGCATTACCGAACGAATCTTTGTTTAGGAGTCTCCTAGATTATCCGAGGCAAAGTTGTTTGTTGAAGAAGGAAACCAACGTGGGTATCTTTCATACAAGGAGAGCCAAACTAGAAACCAATCGTTGCTAACACGAGCATAAAAATGGAAAAAAAAGTAAATGGAAAGACTATACTGCTATAATAATGATAATTTTTTTAAAATATAGATAGATTTTCTTTAAATATATGCCAGTCAGAATCTTCAATTTCCATAACATATCGTAAAAAACAACCGTAAAAATCATATACGACATCTAAGAAACATGCAGTAGGCAGTATAAACTTCCATAGTTTTGTATTATTTTATTAGGTTTGCAGGGGTTTTACGACGCCGCTGGATTTCACCATAAATTCCTCCGGAACCAAAACAAGAGAGAATAGTAAGCGCTTACGTCATATCTGCGATTCGGTAAACAGAAACGAACGGATTTTTACTACCGCCTCCTTCATTTACTCTCGCAAGAACTATCCGCATCTTCACCCATGATATAAAATCGTAAAAATTGAATTCTCATCTTTAAAACAAAAAAAAAAACTATATAGACACATCGAAAAAAATCATAATTAGAGTAGGCTATGTGAAAGGATTGTTACTTTAGCCACTTTCACATAGTGACATTTATTCCTTGACATTTAATTTGAGGTTATAAACTTTGATTACAATGCCACAATGGGGCAAAACCCGATTTTAAATGGCAAAAATTCAAATTCAATTGTAACAACATGAAAATTTGAGGATGGAGGCTGTAGAAGTCGCTGATTTCGGATTTGATATTGGTTTTCTAAAATTCAACATGGCGGAACCAATATGGCGTAAATAGTATTAAAAATTGAACCTACTGCACTAAAATAACTGCCCGGAGGTTTTCATATGTGCTGATTTTGAAGCTGGTGTTATTTTTTTCAAATTACAAACGGCGAGTTCTTTATGAAGAACATGATATGCCAGAAAATAATTTTTCCACGTTTTAAGAATATTAGATCCATTTCATAAACTGAACCAAAAGTCGACAAATTTATGATGAAAATTAAACGATTTTTTGTTTTAAATAAATAATGTTAAAAT